>JAAOOA010000490.1:0-20000 GCA_012861695.1 Trematomus loennbergii | reverse complement strand
GTGTGTGTGTGTGGTGTGTGTGTGTGTGTGTGTGTGTGTGGTGTGTGTGTGTGTGTGTGTGTGTGTGTGTGTGTGTGTGCGTGTGTGCGTGTGCGTGTGCGTGTGTGCGCCCTCTCGGGGGGGCAGCAGCTGAAGGAAGTGATGCTGTTGCAGGCGTCTCTGCCTCAGTGGAGCAGTTGTCCTGACTCCCGTCAATGATCCAGGAACAAACACTAAATAAACCTCTGGTGTTAATAAGACTCACTCCAGAGGCAGTATGACGACAGGAGTGACAACCTTATCTGGTCCTGAGGGGAGACGCCCAAAAGTCACCCCCATTAGAACAGAATGACTTTAACGCTTAAATACAAATACAATACACATACATAATATGTGAAGAGGTATTTCTTCTAGTTAGAATACATTTCTTTGCTTACAATAATTAGCAATAATTAGTACAGTCACTTATTTAGTCATGTTCAAAGTGTGTTTAATAATAGGTAATAACTGATTTATTCAGTATACTGATTCTCTGAATGATCTTTTCCCTTGTTGTGCTGAAAATCAAGTGCTAGAATTTGTATTGATTGTAAGTTTTAATTTATTTCCAATTATATTTGTAATATGTAAGTTCCTGCACCCTGAAAAGAACTGGACAAAACATATATAAATGATATTGAATGATTGTTAACTAAATGATGGCTCTGTCCTCTTTCTGTCTGTGAGCAGTTCTGTCTCTTACTCAGTAGAAACATGTGCTGCCAGTGTTTGGCTTCAGTAAGGTGGAAAGTTTGACTGAAACAAGAGGGGAACCTTGGAAACATACCAGCAGATACTGTAGCTTTAAAACAGCATGCTGTTTCCCCTCAGTCCTTCCCACTGAAACACAGGGAGACAGAGAGAACAGAGAGACAATGTTATGGGAGAGCTCCTAAATGAGCAGATATTTAGATCCCAGGACACGGGGTCAGTCAGGATTAACACTTATTGATGTTAACAACACTGATCTATTATAATATATTTCACAGTGAAATGTTGATTGTATTTACAGTGAATACATCCTTTCATTTTTTTCACATCAAGAAGCATGCTTTAATGTTTACTCAAGATATTTGCAGTGTGTGAGTGTTGTTACCTGATTTGCTCTCTCATTGCACACATACGCCTTTGGATTCAGGCTGCTTGTGTTCACTATTGCCAACAGTTTTGGTGTGAAGTAGGTTCATGCTCCGTCTCTGCTCAATGACCTGAAAAGTATTTCCTACAGGCTAGCCATATCTCATTATTTATTTTATTTTTAGCACACTTAGGGGTAGAATTACTGCCCCTCCCCCTGCTGCTTTGGCAAGTCCCACCAACAACAGTCAGCACCAATGAGAACACAGGACAGCTTTCAGTCAATGTTTAATAGATGTCACCGCATTGATCTGAGTTTGTGTCAGGCCGACGGTCACATGCAATGTGAATATTTGATATTCCACTCACTGCTACTTGTTCTGTTCAGCAAGCCATGAGAGAATTCAGAAAGAAAATATAAAGACAGTTATATATTCAACACATTATTACAATATTCAGCCAATCAGGAAACTCAAACATATTATCACAACATGTGGCCAATCAGGAAAGGCGTGTTTTATTAACAAGTGGATGTATAGAGCGTATCCTCATACGTTTGTTATTTAAGAATTTATTGAAAGAATGCTCTTATTTCTGCTCACGTGTAATTTATTTTAGAGATACATTGTTCTTTGAAGTAGCATTAGTTCCCTGTAAATAAAGTGCATTCATACTTTTTCTTTTTTCTAAATATGTTTGACGTGCTTGAAATGTTGTAAGTAGTTAGGTGGTAAGGTATTAAGTCTAACCTAAGTTGTGCACAAAAATGTTTGAACTACAATCTTGTTACTATACAATGACAGAACACCAGCAGACGAAGAGATCAGAAAGACATTTTGAGGGAGAGTATGTGAGATGATATATTTGTTTCTCTTAGGGTCAAATATTGAACAAAGTATTGCGATGCAGCACTAACAGGATGGTACTGACAGACTGCAGTCATTCCTCCGGGGTGAACTCCACCGAGCAGTTTAGATTTGCAGCCTCTGCCCCATCCTTGAAAGCAAACAGGAAGTACATGACCTTCCTGACCTTCGCCAGCTCAGCAATCCTTTCGCCGAACTCTCTGCATGTCCGCCTCCAGCCACTTGAGCGGGGTTTCCTCCGGGTCGTTGGCGTTTCTCCAAAACGTTCCGATGGGTTCTAGCAGTTGACGGGTCATCAGGTGGGTGAGGTCGGGGGTCCAATGCTGAGAGATACCGGTGATGGTGACCCGCCCGTGGGCTGAGAGGGAGAAGTACCAGCGGGAGAAGTGCAGCTCCTGGGTGGGGAAGTCCAGCCGGTACACGGCCTCGTGGGGGAGGAGCAGGCGCTCCCCATCCTGACGCTTCTGCCCCGAGCGCTGCAGAGAGGACACCGCAGACGCATCATCTGCAGGGGGGTTAGAGGAGGGGAGATGATATTACCAGGTGGAGAGGGAAGGACGAGGCCAAAGCTCACAGCACACACTTCAACTCCTGGAACTCCTCTTTGAAAGACTATACAGACTATACACCATAATAACAAAGCAAGAAGCATGTTGTAGAAGTTCTGGCAAATTACATTTTTTTAAATCTTTTTAGATCTTTTGAATAGTGGTCAGTTCAGGTACAGGACTATATGCTACCTTGACAGCTTCCAGGTGCACCACAAAGATATCCTGATAAATAAGGCAATCACAATTGCATAGAGCCTGATGACACATTTACATATTTGTCCCCCCCGTTCTATCAGTTCAAAACCTACAAAAATCAATAGAAAGCAGCAAAAGGCTGAATATTTACATTGGGCTAGATAATCCATGCTTTCAAACTAACATTCTGTTGATGAAACAAACAAATCCAAAGTACAGAGAAGTGGGATGTAGAAAGTGAAGCTATGAAGCAGCATTGACTGAAAACTGGTTAATGAGTAGTGAGTGTTTCAACTCCTCTATTGATCAACACAACTGGGACATTCAAATGAACAGGACAATCATAGAACACTTTCTGGACAGAGGTTATGAAGAGTGAGCAGAGCAGGGAGAACACTTTGGATAAAAGTAGGATGAATCTCCACAAACCAAACTTGGAAAAGTCGACCAACAACAAAGGAAGTAATGCACTCCTCACTATGTGTCTTTAGTTTTTTCCTCATTATATATATTTCTTCGATATATCCGTGTTTAACATCATCAGTAGTCTAAGCTACAAAGGTTCTCCTGTGATGTTAACGAACCCTAGAATGTGCAAATAAAACCCTGCCATGTTAGATTTAGTCCTTGTGCATTAAGCAATATGTTTTATCAGGTCAAATAAGAAAACACAGGAGTTGAGAAGTTGTGATTTGAAAGTGCGAGCCTCACCTCTGTCAGTGCAGTGTCTTCTTTAAACACCAGCTCCAAGGTGTTGGAGGGGGCTGTAGCGTTTTCCATGTCCTACCTGTAGTTCTAATCCTGGCTTAAAGAAAGTGTAGAGCAGCCTGTCCTGATGGATGCTTTGAGAGATGGAGCAGATTTCACTCTTTACTCCCTCTCCTCTCTCTCCTCATAGGCTCACTGTCTCCTCTGTCTCTCCTCCCCTCCAACTCTTTCCACCACAGATTGGCACTTCCTCTGTTTGTCCTCACTAACCCCCTCTTGCCCTCGGGGAAGTTTAGTTAGAATGCATTGATTAGCAACATGACATGAGGGGGGGGGGGGGGTGCATTGGGAGATGGGATCAATGCAAAAACAGATGGTCAGTTAGTGTTCAGCACTGCTCATCTCTCTGCAGAAACAGGCACACATGTACTTTATTCCTTAATGTGTTTATAATATGCATTTCATATGAACATTTACGCTATCATGTAAGAACTGCATATTACTATGTTTCCATGTTTCCAAACCATGCTGTCACGTATCTGCTGCAGTTGAATACATTTTGTTTGAATACTGTGGATCGGATTTGAAATGTCTGCATATCAAACGATAATGCTTCCTAGCCTTTTTTTTTTGAGGTGTTACGGAGGTGGGTGATGTGTGGGGGTGCTAGGCAACAGGATGCGCTGATGACGTACCAGAGGGAACTCTGGGAGTTTCCTGAGGGCTTCTGGGAGCTCAACTTGTCGTAGCTCAGTGGACCAGTTATTTATTTATATCACTCACTTAACTGAGGGGGTGTGTGTGGTGTGTGGTGTGTGTGTGTGTGTGTGTGTGTGTGTGTGTGTGTGTGTGTGTGTGTGTGTGTGTGTGTGTGTGTGTGTGTGTGTGTGTGTGTGTGTGTGTGTGTGTGTGTGTGTGTGTGTGTGTGTGTGTGTGTGTGTGTGTGTGTGTGTGTGTGTGTGTGGTGTGTGTGTGTGTTTGTGTGTGGTGTGTGTGTGTGTGTGTGTGTGTGTGTGTGTGTGTGTGTGTGTGTGTGTGTGTGTGGTGTGTGTGTGTGTGTTCAGTAGGGATCTTAGCTCAGGATATGGGTGGATGGCACTCCCTTGTTAGCAAGTGTACAGCCTCGGGTTGATTAAGGGGAAACAAGTGGAAGCCAGACGGTTTTTACTTTTCAGAAACAAACGAATATAAAATGTACAGAGGTGATTATGTCTTGAGGTGAATATAAAACAATAATCCCTAAGATTTTCTTTCTGAATACATTTCTGTTAAGTCTCTATCTGTCACAGACTGAGGTTACACTACGGCGATGGAGCCTATGGCCCTCTGATGAAAGCTCTTGTATTTGCAGCGTTACAGACTGGGTGTCTGTGGACGTTCTCGCGGAGAATTGCCCACTAAGCGATGTAATGTAACTTTTGTTGTTATGGCATAATATCTGAACAAAATATTAGATTTAATTATGTCATTTACTTCTTTATTCCAAAAATAGACCTCAATCAGCATTTTGTAGACTGATCATGTATAAAATGTCACATCTTATCCACTACACTAATGTATTGAAACAAAGACACCAACACTGTAACACTCTCAGTCTTCTCAAGTCCAGCCACCATGTGTTGTCAAGTACAGGAGTGGATATAATTGGATCCAAACTGTAAAACCTGAGCTTTGACAAGACGTTGACCACATGTTCTCTCTGTTTCTTCTCAGGTGATCCCTGACTGGAAGGACCAGGAGTGGGAGGAGGAGAAACCGGAGTCCTACGCCGGGATCTTCCACTTCCGGTTCTGGCGGTTCGGTGAGTGGGTGGACGTGGTGATCGACGACCGGCTGCCCACGGTGAGCGGAGAACTGGTGTACTGTCACTCCAACGACAGCAGGGAATTCTGGAGCGCGCTGGTGGAGAAGGCCTACGCCAAGTAAGACTTCAGCAAGTCACAACCATTCAAATCAAATACATAACACTCCATAAATTAGCTGTAGGTGTTGGGGAAATATTTTCCTAGGCCCATACCTTTGACCCAGTTTATCAGTTTGTACTGCCCTCATTGTCGCAGGCCTGCAACCTTTGGTGCTGTGCTCTCAGTGTTTTGTCTCCCTGTTCCTGCCTGTTGGCGTCAGCTGATAGAGGTTATAGTGCTTTATCTTGTTATGCACAATGTTGATTATTCTCTCAGAACTAAATACATAGGTCTAGGGTAGAGATGTTCACAATTGGTTTGGCAACCGCTGTGTCAACTCGTGTCTCAGCACCTGTCTTGTGAATCCTCCGGCTGAAGCTCCAAAAAACCTGCAGTGTTTGCCATCAAAGTTTCAGCTCTCCCCGTGTCTCTCTGAGTCCTGTCTCCATTGTTTCAGAAGTTTCCATCACAGTAGGAATAAACTACAATTTGTATTAAAAATATATAAAATATCATACTGTTGTAGTGTAGTAGTGATAAAATAAATTGTAATATTGAAAGGATTGAATAAATATATACTGTTATGTGTAGAGTATAACCAGGTTGTGTGTCTGGTCAGGTTTTGTCACACTACCCTCACAAAACGTTACAAATGTGCAGTTGAGATTGAAATGAAGGCTGACTTTCAGAATGGAAAGTGTCTGAGCAAGGGCGCTGGAATCAAGGAACTGGCTAACAGGCCTTTTGCGAACAGGCCTTCGTCACAGCAGCTCCATTTACAACATTAACAAGGACAGATGGTAACATGACATTACATTACATTTAGCTGACGCTTTTATCCAAAGCGACTTACAATAAGTGCATTCGACCAACAAGATACAAACTAGAAGAAAACACAATCATATAAGTACATCAGGTTTCATAGAGCCAAAACATTTCAAGTGCTACTCAACTGGCTTTGGATAAGCCAGTCCTTTATTAGTATATAAGTGCTCTGTTAGTAATTGTATCGCTTGAAGTGGAGTCTAAAGAGATGAGTTTTCAGTCTGCTCTGGAAGATGTGTAAGCTTTCTGCTGTCCTGATTTCAATGGGGAGCTCATTCCACCATTTTGGAGCCAGGATAGCAAACCCACGTGTTTTGCTGATGGGAACTTGGGTCCCCCTCACAGTGCTGGTGCAGCGAGCCGTTTGGCTGATGCAGAGCGGAGTGCACGTGCTGGGGTGTATGGTTTAACCATGTCCTGGATGTAGGAAGGGCCAGATCCATTCACAGCATGGTACGCAAGTACCAGTGTCTTGAAGTGGATTCTAGCAGTTACTGGAAGCCAGTGAAGTGAGCGGAGGAGCGGTGTGGTGTGGGAACATTTAGGAAGGTTGAAGACCAGACGAGCCGCTGCATTCTGGATGAGCTGTAAGACACAATACAAGAAAAACTAACATTTAACATAACATCACAATAATAAATAATAACAATAATAATAATCCATTTGATTTATATAACTCAATAACTGAGAGAAACTCAAGGGTCAACCCTTTATCGTAAATTTGATCTGGGATATAAAGGTCCCATGTCATGGCCATTTCTACTGATCATAATTCCATTGTTGAGGTCTACTAGAATAGATTTACATTGTTCAATGTTCCAAACTCACATTGGTTTCTCATACAGCATCTCTGTATAGTATGTGTATTCACTCTCTGTCCTACACGACTTGTTGGAGCTCCTGCCCCCCCCTCCCTATGAGCCCAGTGTGCTCTGATTGGTCAGCTCGCCCACTCTGTTCTGATGAGTCCACCACCGTTACAGCGGAACATCAGTGTTTATGTGTTACAATGGCGTTTGTTAGCAACCAGGAAATGACACCAGTAATGACAAACAGAGGAGAATGCTGCGTGGGGTCTGGGGGCCGTGTTGGCGGGACGTTACGGGGCTCGCTGCTCCGCCCTTTGAGGCTCGAGGAGCGGACAGTGTGAGCTGGATTACTGGTGTCGTTTCCTGGTTGCTGTGTGGGGTCTGCGAGACAGCGAGGCACAGCGGAACTCAGCCTGAGCACACACACACACACACTCACAGCCTGAGCTGTGTGTGTGTGTGTGTGTGTGTGTGTGTGTGTGTGTGTGTGTGTGTGTGTTGTGTGTGTGTGTGTGTGTGTGTGGTGTGTGTGTGTGTGTGTGTGTGTGTGTGTGTGTGTGTGTGGTGTGTGTGGTGTGTGTGTGTGTGTGGTGTGTGTGTGTGGTGTGTGTGTGTGTGTGTGTGGGTGTGTGTGTGTGTGTGTGTGTGTGTGTGTGTGGTGTGTGTGTGTGTGTGTGTGTGTGTGTGTGTGTGTGTGTGTGTGTGTGTGTGTGTACGGAGCTCCGCAGCGTTATGTCACTATAGTCAGGGGGAAAACAATGGAAAAAGAGAAATGTCCAACGAGGCGTTCTGGGGCAGCACAGACAGGTCTTTTCTGTGTTAGAGTTTTACTCCCTACAGGGTGTACTTTGAGGGGTTGTGACTCTGCAGACCGTTTACATGCAGACAAAGCTACATAACACACAAGGGGACGGGTAATAACCGGAAAAGCATGACATGGGACCTTTAACTCTGTATTTGCTGTTAGGGTTAACTGAAGCACAACGGGGGTCTTCAGTCTGACTTCATTAAAACACGGGACCCTGCATCTCTGATTACATTGCAACAATTTATATTCACTGTTCAGAACATGGTTTGGGTCAGAGATGATGTTGGACAGACTCCCTAGGTTATTATGGTATGCTGACTCATCGAGTCTCTCACAGGGTTGACAACGTTCTTTGAGCAAATGTTCAGCTGGTGGAGCAGTTTTGATTTCAAAGCAGTAGATAAGATAAGATAAGATAAGACTTTATTTATCCCGAAGGAAATTGTTGTGACAAACACTTGATGTGGAGTGTGTGTTATGGATTAGGCTTTAAAGAGACTATTTTCTAAATGTATAATTTTTTTTGACAAAGAAAACTATTTTGTGCATTTGGTTGGAGAAACAGGATAGAATCAGCATGAATACTATGTATTATTACAAGTTGTGTGTGTAAGTGTTGAGCTTGTGTGTGTCATTAAGGATGTGTGGGTGCTACGAGGCGCTTGATGGGGGCAACACAGCTGACGCTCTGGTGGATTTTACCGGCGGGGTGTCTGAGCCGATGGACTTGACGGAGAATGGGTTTAAAGAAGATGAAGAGAAGCGCAGCGAGCTGTTTGAGAGAGTCCTGAAGGTCCATGACAGAGGAGGCCTCATCAGCTGCTCCATCAAGGTGAGGAGCGCACAAACACACGCTGGCTGAAAGAGGGAATACATTGATTTAGGAATGATTAACTGACTGTTGTTCCAGGCAACTACTGCAGCGGACATGGAGGCCAAGCTGTCCTGCGGCCTGGTGAAGGGCCACGCCTACGCTGTGACAGATGTGCGCAGGGTGAGGCTGGGCCACGGCCTTATGGCCTACTTCAGGTCAGACAAACTCACCATGATCCGCATGAGAAACCCCTGGGGAGAGAAAGAGTGGAATGGACCCTGGAGCGACAGGTAAAAACACATATTTTCTACACATTTGTAAATCATTTAGGATTCAAAAGCTACGGTTTGAACTTGTTATTGGACGACAAACTGTCTGACCCTTTAATTCTGCCTAGTGAAAATACTCTACACATATCGGTTTGATTTCCATATTATGTTATAAGAGTAGAAATAAAGCTTTTTGGTGTGTGTTTGCAGCTCTGAAGAGTGGAAGAAGGTGAGTAATAGTGAGAGGGAGAAGATCGGCGTCACTGTGCAGGATGATGGAGAGTTCTGGTGAGTTTACACTGCCCCCTGCTGGCACACACAGGCATAGGCTTACAATCTGTTCATCTGTTATAGAAAAATACTTCGGTCATTTCACATGTTCTTTTCTAAATATATTTGATCATAAATTCCTCGCTGATAACACAGTAAATTAATGTTACTAAAAATAAATAATACATTCTTACCCCCCTTCTCTCTATCCCCTCCTTCAGGATGACATTTGATGACTTTATAGCTAACTTCACAGACCTGATACTGTGTCGTCTCATCAACACGTCCTACCTGAGTCTGCATAAGACCTGGGAGGAGGCTGTGATCCGGGGCTCCTGGCGCTGCCATGACGACCCGCTCATCAACCGAGCGGGGGGCTGCACCAACAACAAGCACTCCTTCCTCCAGAACCCACAGGTGTTATTCCCTGTTATCAGTTCATCTGTTCTCAGATTTGGTATTATGCATGACTGTGTGCATTGTGTTAGTGAAACTCTGAAATAGATGAACTCTATGTGTGTCTGTTCTCTGTGGTGCAGTATGTGTTTGACGTGAAGAAGCCGGAGGACGAGGTGCTGATCTGTCTGCAGCAGAAAGACCGCAGAGCCACGCTGAGAGAGGGCCGCGGAGAAAACATGGCCATCGGCTTCGAATTACACAGGGTGGGTGTGTGTGTGTGTGTGGTGTGTGTGTGTGTGTGTGTGTGTGTGTGTGTGGGGGGGTGTGTGTGTGTGTGTGTGTGTGTGTGTGTGGTGTGTGTGTGTGTGTGTGGTGTGTGTGTGTGTGTGTGTGTGTGTGTGTGTGTGTGTGTGTGTGTGTGTGTGTGTGTGTGTGTGTGTGTGTGTGTGTGTGGTGTGTGTGGTGTGTGTGTGTGTGTGTGTGTGTGTGTGTGTGTGTGTGGTGTGTGGGGGGGTGTGTGTGGGTGTGTGTGTGTGGTGTGTGTGTGTGTGTGTGGGTGTGTGTGTGTGTGGGTGTGTCATCTCAAAATCCTCCAGGACTAAACTGAATATCATGATTTTTGGGGGCGGGGTTTAATTGCATGGCTGTTATATTGAATGACATAAACTAAACACTTGACATACAAATACCTATATGAAAGAAAACATCTTTGGGAAAATGTACTTAAGGAGTAATTTTCTTTTTACACCGTAATAAAATACAGTTAAATAGCAATAAAATACAAATAAAATAAAGCAGTAATTTACATGGAAATAGAATGCTATGAGTGAATTTTTGCATATAAACTATGAAATGTGAAATCAGAATATGTGCAGAAAGGAGTAGGAACATTGTGTCCATTAATGTAATGCATATAGTCTATAATGTGGCAGAGGTAAAGTGTCAGTGGGGGGGCCGGGCCTTGTTGATGAGGCCGGTAGCGGAGGGGAAGAAACTGTTCAGGTGGCGAGAGGTATTGGTCCTGATGGAGCGCAGCCTCCTGCCAGAGGGGAGGGGGGCGAACAGTTTGTGTCCAGGGTGGGAGGGGTCGGCCACTATCTTCCCTGCCCGCCTCAGGGTCCTGGAGGCATGCAGGTCATGGAGGGATGGCAGATTGCAGCCGATCACCTTCTCTGCAGAGTGGATGACACGCTGCAGCCTGCCCTTATCCTTGGCTGTGGCTGCAGCGTACCAGATGGTGATGGAGGAGGTGAGGATGGACTCCATGATGGAGGTGTAGAAGTTCACCATCATTGTCTTTGGCAGGTTGAATTTCTTCAGCTGCCTCAGGAAGAACATCCTCTGCTGGGCTTTTTTTATGGTTGGATTTAAGGTCTGATGAGGCACACAGCCAATCATAGTTGAGCACGGTGGGGTCAATCCCAGCAGCACCTCGGGGCTGAGCAATGAAGCTCACAGTGTGTGTCAAAGATTGACATTCATCCAAGGACATTCAAATAACTTAACAGCAGAAATAAAAATGCTAACATGCTGCAGCCGTGTTCGGTCTCTATAGCAAAATTATATTTATGACAACTGTGGGGTTATTATTTACCCACCTGTTTTAATGATATCAGTTGCCATGACTGGTGGGTGGCGTCACTGTGAAGCTTGTGTCGTCCATTATGAATACAATCTATTCTATGTGCATCTCCATCACTGAGGCCGATGCGATGTGCATCTCCATACATTGCCAACGATACGATACATTAACGATACATTAGAAGCACGGGCGGTGCGATACGATTCACCCCTGTTGCGACACAATTTGATTCAACATTATGCGATTCGGGCGATACGATGCGATTCAACACGATGCAAAATAATGATACTTCAATATGGTACGACAGAGGATTTTGTTTTATTCCTTATATGCAGCAAATCATAAATTAACAAATAGTGCTTCACATATTTGGTTCTCTCTGCTAGTACTGCGCATTATGCTTTCTTTTTACCTTAAAAAAAAAACCACTTGGACCTTTCACAAACAGGTATTTCATAACTGCTTACAATTGTAAGGAAGACATGTAAACTATTATTGGCAGTCACAGGCTGCTGTAAACTAAACACCACTCTCTGACAGAACACCTCACTGAGTGAGTGATGAGTGATTTAACTCATATGACTTACTTTCAGGTTTCTCTTTTCAGCAGCAGACCCCATGTGCCTCTATGTGCGTCGCTAAGTTCCTGTACTACTTGTGGACTTTAAAGCGGCACGGCATCGTTTACAATTTGCGAGCGATTTGTGAAGTTGTCTGTCTTTCTTGAAAAATCCGAAGTGTTGCCAAACGTTTGATTTGTAGGTATCTTTTGGTGCGCTGTGTTTCTCTTTCTCCTCGACTTCCATGTGTGTTGATAACTGAGACTCTCGGCCTCCGTAGTGCGAAGCAAAGATCAAAGATCGTCTCTGCTGAGTGCTGACAGGATGAAGAGGATATTATATGAATGAATCGGTTTTTTACCGATGCAAAGACGCTACAATCGATGCATCGCGAGTTCAACCCAAACTGTAGCTGATGTGCACTCTTTCAACCGGTGCACTCGCATCTTGAACGTTTATTGCACCGATGCGAATCGGTGAATCTTAACATCCCTAGAATACAGTGTATGGCTCAACCCCATCTGCCAGTTTGAATACAATACTTAACCCAAATACTGCTAAGCCTTTATCAAAGTGTGTGTGCTCTGGACTGTGTGTTCAGGTGGAGCTGAACAGGACCTACCGTATGCATGTGACCCAGCAGAAGGTTGGAGGCAGTGCCTTCATTAACTCCAGGTCTGTGTTCATACGCATCGACCTGAAAGAGGGCCGCTACGTCATCATACCCACCACCTTCGACCCCGGGCTGGAGGGAGACTTCCTGCTGCGCACCTTCACCGACGTGCCGTCCGACTGCAGGTAGGAACCTCTGGCTTCAGGTTGAAGACAGCTTTTGTCCTTTTAGATGCGACTGTTTCAGTGTTGTTGTTCAGCAGACCGGCAAAGTAGTTTTAATTTTTGTATTTGTTTTTCTCTGTGTGTGTGTGTGTGTGTGTGTGTGTGTGTGTGTGTGTGTGTGTGTGTGTGTGTGTGTGTGTGTGTGTGTGTGTTGTGTGTGTGTGTGTGTGTGTGTGTGTGTGTGTGTGTGTGTGTGTGTGTGTGTGTGTGTGTGTGTGTGTGTGTGTGTGTGTGTGTGTGTGTGTGTGTGTGTGTGTGTGTGTGTGTGTGTGTGTGTGTGTCCCACCTGTAGAGAGTTGACTCTACACGAGCCCCCCCAGACCTGCTGGTCCGGGCTGTGTGGGTACCCTCTCTGGTCACGCAGGTCCACATCCTGCAGGCCACTGGAATCGCAGGACAAGACTCTGATGGAGGTAGGTGTTTACTTTTTTCATACTTAATAATTACCCTGGAGGTACAACAGAAAATGTGTTTACTTTAAAACCATCAACATCTTTCACATATTTTTCTGCCAGATTTATCCTATTTCCCTGACATTAGTCACACATTCTACACATATATTACATATTACTCATATTACATTCATTGAGCTGACGCTTTTATGACTTACAATAAATGCAAAAACCATAAAGAATCAAACTCCGAACAACAAGGAAAGTGCAGATATATTCACTTCAAACTAAATCATACTGTAGTAAGAGCTGGTGAATCAGATACAAGGCCTAAATTAACTCAACAACGGCTTTGTGTTTTTATGTTTGTTTTTCCCTCAACAATGACTTAATTACCAAGTTACAGTCGAAATAGATGCGTTTTCAGTTTGCGACGGAAGATATGCAGAGTTTCTGCTGTCCTGATGTCAATAGGTTCATTCCACCATTTAGGAGCCAGGAGAGCAAACAGGCGTGTTTTTGAGGGGGACCTGGGGCAGTCATGGAGTAGCAAGCTGATTGGCTGACGCAGAGCGAAGTGCACATGCTGGAGTGGTTTGACCAATGCCTGGATGTAGGAAGGAGCTGTTCCCTTCACAGCTCGGTGGGCCAGCATCAGGGTCTTGAAGATGATTCTTGGAGCTACTGGCAGCCAGTGGAGGGAGTGGAGGAGAGGTGTAGTGTGGGAAAGAGGACAGGAGAGCTTGATTGGAATGGAGGTCATCAAGGTGTTTGGATTTCCACCATTTCCTCTCAGCAGCCCTTAGGATGGTTCTGGACTCAAACAGTGTGTCAGCCAACCAGAGAGCTGGAGGAGACTGAAGAACCCTCCGAGTAGTGAGAGGACAGAGAGAGGACAAGAAGATGGACCTTTATTAATCCCCGAGGGGGAAATTCAGTTTCCACTCTGTCGTACACACACATGCGTTTTTATACAGGTACATACAGTACACACAGTACACACTTTTTACAACATGCACATACATATACAATACACATACATGCACATGCAGTTGAGAGGTCAGAGCAGAGGCAGCCAGTCTAGCCGGCGCCCAGTGAGCAGTTGGGGGTTAGGTGCCTTGCTCAAGGGCACTTCGGCAGTGGCCCAGGAGGTGAACTGGCTCCTCTCCAGTACCAGTCCACACTCCGTTTTTTGGACCTAAGTCCAATCCCCTACAGACACTGCCGCAGAGAAGAGGACAGAGAGAGGACAGAGAGGAGGACAGAGAGGGAGACAGAGAGAGGACAGAGAGAGGACAGAGGAGGACAGAGAGGAGGACAGAGAGGGAGACAGAGAGGGAGACAGAGAGAGGACAGAGAGGAGGACAGAGAGGAGACAGAGAGAGGACAGAGAGGAGGACAGAGAGGGAGACAGAGAGAGGACAGAGGGAGACAGAGAGGAGGACAGAGAGGGAGACAGAGAGAGGACAGAGAGGAGGACAGAGAGGGAGACAGAGAGAGACAGAGAGGGAGACAGAGAGAGGACAGAAGAGGACAGAGAGGAGGACAGAGAGAGGACGAGAGGAGGACAGAGAGGGAGACAGAGAGAGGACAGAGAGGAGGACAGAGAGAGGGAGACAGAGAGAGGACAGAGAGAGGACAGAGGGAGGACAGAGAGAGGACAGAGAGGGAGACAGAGAGAGGACAGAGAGAGGACAGAGAGGAGGACAGAGAGGGAGACAGAGAGAGGAAGAGAGAGGACAGAGAGAGGACAGAGAGGAGGACAGAGAGGGAGACAGAGAGAGGACAGAGAGAGGACAGAGGGAGGACAGAGAGGAGGACAGAGAGGGAGACAGAGAGAGGACAGAGAGAGGACAGAGGGAGGACAGAGAGGAGGACAGAGAGGAGACAGAGAGAGGACAGAGAGGGAGACAGAGAGAGGACAGAGAGGAGGACAGAGAGGGAGACAGAGAGAGGACAGAGGAGGACAGAGGAGGACAGAGAGGGAGACAGAGAGAGGACAGAGAGGACAGAGAGGAGACAGAGAGGGACAGAGAGGGAGACAGAGAGAGGACAGAGAGAGGACAGAGAGGAGGACAGAGAGAGGACAGAGAGGAGGACAGAGAGGGAGACAGAGAGAGGACAGAGAGGAGGACAGAGAGGGAGACAGAGAGAGGACAGAGGGAGGACAGAGAGGGAGACAGAGAGAGGACAGAGAGAGGACAGAGAGGAGGACGAGAGGGAGACAGAGGGAGGACAGAGAGGGAGGACAGAGAGGACAGAGAGAGGACAGAGGGAGGACAGAGAGGAGGACAGAGAGGGAGACAGAGAGAGGACAGAGAGGGGACAGAGAGAGGACAGAGAGGGAGACAGAGAGAGAGGACAGAGAGAGGACAGAGAGGAGGACAGAGAGGGAGGACAGAGAGGGAGACAGAGAGAGGACAGAGGAGGACAGAGGGAGGACAGAGAGAGGACAGAGAGGGAGACAGAGAGAGGACAGAGAGAGGACAGAGAGGGAGACAGAGAGAGGACAGAGAGAGGACAGAGGGAGGACAGAGAGGGAGACAGAGAGGGAGACAGAGAGAGGACAGAGAGAGGACAGAGGGAGGACAGAGAGGAGGACAGAGAGGACAGAGAGAGGACAGAGGGAGGACAGAGAGGGAGACAGAGAGAGGACAGAGAGGGAGACAGAGAGGAGGACAGAGAGGAGACAGAGAGGGACAGAGAGAGGACAGAGAGGAGGACAGAGAGGGAGACAGAGAGGGGACAGAGAGAGGACAGAGAGGAGGACAGAGAGGAGGACAGAGAGGGAGACAGAGAGAGGACAGAGAGAGGACAGAGAGGAGGACAGAGAGGGAGACAGAGAGGGACAGAGAGGGACAGAGAGGAGGACAGAGAGGGAGACAGAGAGAGGACAGAGGGAGAGACAGAGAGGAGACAGAGGGAGACAGAGAGAGGACAGAGAGGAGGACAGAGAGGGAGACAGAGAGAGGACAGAGAGGAGGACAGAGAGGGAGACAGAGGAGGACAGAGGGAGGACAGAGAGGAGGACAGAGAGGGAGACAGAGAGAGAGGACAGAGAGAGGACAGAGAGGAGGACAGAGAGGGAGACAGAGAGAGGACAGAGAGGAGGACAGAGAGGGAGACAGAGAGAGGACAGAGAGGAGGAAGAGAGGAGGACAGAGAGAGGACAGAGAGAGGACAGAGGGAGGACAGAGAGGGAGACAGAGAGGAGGACAGAGAGGAGGACAGAGAGGGGACAGAGAGAGGACAGAGAGGAGGACAGAGAGAGGACAGAGAGGAGGACAGAGAGGGAGACAGAGAGAGGACAGAGAGAGGACAGAGGGAGGACAGAGAGGAGGACAGAGAGGGAGACAGAGAGGGACAGAGAGGAGGACAGAGAGGAGGACAGAGAGAGGACAGAGAGGGAGACAGAGAGAGGACAGAGAGGAGGACAGAGAGAGGACAGAGAGAGGACAGAGAGGGAGACAGAGAGAGGACAGAGGGAGGACAGAGAGGAGGACAGAGAGGAGACAGAGAGAGGACAGAGAGAGACAGAGAGAGGACAGAGAGGGGACAGAGAGGGAGACAGAGAGAGGACAGAGGGAGGACAGAGAGGGAGACAGAGAGAGGACAGAGGGAGGACAGAGAGGAGGACAGAGAGGGAGACAGAGAGGAGGACAGAGAGGAGGACAGAGAGGAGACAGAGAGGACAGAGAGGAGGACAGAGAGAGGACAGAGAGAGGACAGAGAGAGGACAGAGAGAGGACGAGGGAGGACAGAGAGGAGGACAGAGAGGGAGACAGAGAGAGGACAGAGGGAGGACAGAGAGGAGGACAGAGAGGGAGACAGAGAGAGGACAGAGAGAGGACAGAGGAGGACAGAGACAGAGAGGGAGACAGAGAGAGGACGAGAGGAGGACAGAGAGGGAGACAGAAGAGAGGACAGAGAGGAGGACAGAGAGGGAGACAGAGAGAGGACAGAGAGAGGACAGAGGGAGGACAGAGAGGAGACAGAGAGAGGACAGAGAGGAGGACAGAGAGGGAGACAGAGAGAGGACAGAGAGGAGGACAGAGAGGGAGACAGAGAGAGGACAGAGAGAGGACAGAGAGAGGACAGAGAGGGAGACAGAGAGGAGGACAGAGAGGAGGACAGAGAGGAGAAGAGGATAGAGATTTTCTGTCAAAATTGTAGAACTATAGAATTGTTTTAACCTTTTGAAACATCTTTTAATATATTTCAGATTTTTTCTGGCAATTTTTTATGAAATAATATGAACAGTACATCATATTTTGCAGGTGCATGGAGTGTTTTTGAGGCACTTAGAATATGTGCATACTGTGTCCAGCACTGTTGTATTGTGCCAGGAGATGGCACTGCAGCTTTGTAGGTTCAGTGACTGGATCATAGCAGCACATTACGGCTGAAAGTAGAGCAGCCAGATGCAGGACCTGTATTAAATATTTATATTTCATCTTAATTAAAATATTAGCACCTCAATGATCAATACAAGGACATGTTCTTATTCCTGCTGCCATGCATGTCCAATGGATACTTAAGTGTCTGCACAGTATAACAAAAGATAAGATCAAAAATCAGCTCAAGACATAACATCATTTCCTTATCTTACATACAGTAGCACATAACAAAGGTGTGTGTGTGGTGTGGTGTGTGTGTGTGTGTGTGTGTGTGTGTGTGTGTGTGTGTGTGTGTGTGTGTGTGTGTGTGTGTGTGTGTGTGTGTGTGTGTGTGTGTGTGTGGTGTGTGGGTGTGTGTGTTGTGTGTGTGTGTGTGTGTGTGTGTGTGTGTGTGTGTGTGTGTGTGTGTGTGTGTGTGGTCTCTGCAGCGTCTGACCCTTACGTGATCATTCGGTGTGAAGGAGAGAAGGTTCGCTCTCCGGTCCATAAAGACACACGCAGCCAGACTTCGACACCAAGGGGTGTTCTACAGGAAGAAATCCAACCAGCCAATCAGCATCGAGGTGTGTGTGTGTCGTGTTCGTCTCTGTGTGTGTGATAGATGGTCTAATACCCCATTCACACCAACGGTGTTTCAGGGCCGGTTCGGAGCTGGAGCTTGAAAAGCACCGGGTTTTCCTGTTCACACCGCAGCGGAGCAGCCTCTAAGCTCCGGAATCCGGTTCGTTTCGAGCACCAAAAAGTTGTCCGTCTAGAAGCAAGAACCGCTTACGCACGCTTACGTCGGAGGGGGGCGAGATAACCTGAGCTAACAGTTAAGGCGAGTACGGCAAATAAAAGTTAACCAGCAGTAGTGCTGAGCAAAGTGACTAGAAGGCAACCACACACTTGTAAAAAAAACACGCTTTATAAAGTCAGGCAACACTAACCAGGCTTCGTGTGATTCTGTTTATTTGTACCTTACTTTGACCATCCGTTCTGTTATTGATCATTGTGGAGAGCAGGCAGACGTTTTGTTTGTTATTATAGCAGCTATCGGATGGAATCAATACATGGGCTGCACAGGTTGTCATGTCCGACTATCACAAGTAGAATCATAATGAAAAATACGCCGGTAAAATGTGCCTGTAGAAAACGGCTTAGCAAGTAGTCAGTTTAGCTTCGGTTGCTATGCTAACATCACCCATGTTATACCAGAGAAACTTTCATAACAGCGTTGTGATGCCAAACAGCGTCAATTCAGACTGACACACATTCACTTAAGGGGAACTGGGGATATGTATCAGCTGCTTGTGTGACAGTCAGACAGTGAATACTTTAGAGCCGTGTGAGCTAACCCGGAGCTAACGGGAGAATAAACTCCCGTGGAAGAGCAGCCAGCACTGCAGCGGTCGGTAAATGCCGCTGAAACACATTAATAAACAATGAACCACGGCACTCTGGAGAAAAGTATAAGGTTGGAGAAGTCGTTATTTAATTAATCTGGCTTCGTATGATTAAAAGCAACACGATCATCGACCCGACGCAGTCCCCCCCGTTGTTGTTGTTGTTGTGAGCTCCGTTGGGGAGAAAATCAGCGATGTAAACGGTGACGTCATGACGCAGCAGCGGTAGCACCAGTCGGGCTCTGAGCGGTGTGAAAAGAGCCGGAGCTAAAACGAAGAGTACCGGTTCTGAACCTGAAAAGCTCTAGCACGGAGCTTGAACCGGAGTTGTGTTGGTGTGAAAGGGGTACAAGTAAGGCTTACAGGATTTTCTCAGATGTTTATTTAAGTAAAAGTAGCTATACCACTTTACAGCAACACTATGTCACTGTGTAACTCAGTTTATTGTTGCAGCTGGTAAAGGGGGAACTCATTTGAATTACTTTATAAACTTATGTAGCTTATCTAACATTGAGATGTATTAGTTGATATATACTTTTGTTAATAATAAAAGGTGACTAAAGCTGTCAGACAAATGTAGGTAGTTAAAAGAGCAATATTTCCTCTGAGATGTGAACTGTGTGCAACATTATTTGGCAAGTGAGTATGTTGACCATTTATCATGTTTATGCATATTTTCCACCTCCAAGCTGTATGAACTTGAATGCGTATTGGATCTAAGGATATCAGGTGATGAGTATTTCTGTAATGAGGGAGGTGTGGCCTAAGGAGATCAACACCCTACATGAAGGTGTGTATAAATATTAGGCAGCTTCTTTTCCTCAAACATTTTAAAATGTCTTTCAGAGGGATGCATCACTCTTAAAATTGCTAAGATATTGGTGATCACAGAACCATCAAACGTTTTGTTGCAAATAGTCAACAGGGTCGCAAGAAACATATGGAGAAAAGAAGACGATGAGTGCCAAAGATCTGAGAAGAATCAAACGGGAAGCCACCAGGAAGCCATTCTCCTCCAGTGCGGTCATACTCCAGAACTGTGACCTACCTGAGGGCCCAGAAGTCTCAGGTGTTCAGAGGCATGGCATAGGGAAGGAAGGCTGAAACCCCACTGAACAAGACACATGAGATCAAGACAGGGCCAAGAAATATCTGAAGACAGATTTTTTAAAGGTTCTGGACTGATGAGAGGAGTGACTCTGGACAGACCAGATGGATGGGTGGCTGGATCAGTACCGTGCACAGAGCTCCACTTCCACTCAGTGACAGCAAGGTGGAGGTGGGTGCTGATATGGGCTGGTTTTATTCAAGATGAGCTAGTTCAGGGGTGGGCA
>JAAOOA010000489.1:1520771-1540336 GCA_012861695.1 Trematomus loennbergii | reverse complement strand
AGAGGTGTGGGCTAAGGACACAAAATGGAGTGATAACTTAAGACACGACTACAATTAAATAAAGTCTTGCAACTCAACTTAAGACTTTCAAACCAATGACTTGTGTCTTTACTTGAGGCTTTTAACTTTACAAAATACTTCATACCTTAACCCGAGTCCAAAGATTAAACTAAAACTAACGTAAAAGCCTTTCATCGCCAGAAGATTGAAATATCATTTCCCAGATCCCGACCTAAACCGTGTTGTAATATTACAATATCTTAAATATATAACCGACTGTCCAACGCCACGTGCTACGATATATACTGTGCATACGTTTGGTTATTTCAGAAGAGTTCCTGCTTTTTTGGCAAAAATATAATTTAAAAAATAAATATATTTACTGTATTTTGCAATTTCGTTCGATCAAATTGATTCTACTTTATTGATCAATTTTATTTTTATTGCCATACCTAAACCATGTTGTTATATTACATGTCTTCCTGTATGTGGGTTTTGCTACATGTAAATATGTTGTATTTCAACTCCATTCAATCCAATGCAAACATTCCTCCGATGCTACATGCTATGCTACATGCTATGCTACATGCTATGCTACAACATGCCCATTAGTGCACGGTTACTTCAGGTATTCCGTTAATGCAGGAATATGCACGATGCGAGTGCAACATGAAACCGGAGTGACAAGGTTTCTACAGGAGGGCAGTAATGTGAGCCATGTAGAGTCAGAGAGCGTGACCTCTGACCTCTTCACTTTGTTATTGATTTCCTGCTGTCTGTGCACAAGCCCACTCAGAATATGCTTACAAGGAGAAAGCTAACATGCTAATAATCAACCGATTGCAATGCCAACCATCTTATATTAGCGTGCTGAACTGACTTTCACCTGTTCTCTTAACGTGCAACTAAATTGATATTAAGCAACCTATGCCAACTTTAATTACACTGTTCAATTTTAACTGTATTGTAATATTATATTTTAACTGTACTATGTATTTTTATTGACCTGTACTTAAATCATGTTTTATAATAGTTTGTGTGATAGAGATTATGCAATGTGTGTAGTGTTTGTTGATTGTTACGTCCCTACCTAAGCACTGCAGATGGAAATGAGCTATTAGCAAAAATCTGGCATAATTCATCCCTTCTCTTTTCTGAGATGAATGTATTTGTATGCATGGTCCTTGTTGAAATAAATACATCATCAAAACTTTAGCTCATCAACACAAAGAAGGGTGAAGACGGATGGGAATGCCGTTAAATCAGTGCAGATGTGGGTGATGAAAAGGAGAAACAAACGTCCGTCTGTCAAACATCGTCAGCACTTTGTTGCAGATGTTTCAAACAGAGTGAAGCGTCCGCGCCTCCAACAGTTTATACGATATATTTCTGCTCCGTCTGTTTGTTAGTGGACTCACAGACTTTGTAAACTGAGCTACTGACAGCTGGACAAACACAGGACATTAAGTATGATGTGCTTCTTCTACATACAGTTGTGTTTCTGCAAAAATAAACACAGTCTCACATGCATAAAATAAACTGCTGCCTCCAATCACCTGAAAAACTATTGAAATAAAATCACAATATTCTGTATTTCCAGCCTCTCTAATGAAAGACTTCCTGCTATTATGTCCACATCGCTCTGTAAACTCCAATATGTTGGGGTGTTTGGACTTTAAGTCGAGCAAAGAAACCATCTGATGCCTCGGGGAAGTCGTATTTCTTTGACATTTTTCAACATTTAATAGACTATGAAGTTATAGATGACTTAAAAAAGCAATGATCTGAAGAATAATCTATTTGTTGCAGCCCTTGCGTCTGTCGAGTTTCTGACTTGTTTATGCTCTGATGATAAATCTGAAACTTCAGCAGTTTCAATGTTTTTATATCTTATTGAGGCACAACACTCAATGTCCATTAATCTTTCCAACACACAGATGTAATAGTTTAAATGTCGGCCAAAGGGTTTTGCAATTGGTCGCAATTGTTAGTATGTTGTCTGTGGATATGTGTAAACTGTTGGTGTTTCTCAATGTCGAGTACGCTTGCTTGGTAGCACATGTCTGCCAAGTCACTTGCTTCAGAAGTGAGTCAAGAATCCTTCCTGGCATTCGGAAAACGAAGAGTGGAACAGGCTAGCAAGTGTGCAGGTGTGCGTCATCTGAGAGGCCCCGCCTTACATCTTCCGCCACAGATTTAGGGAAATTGGTCCGTGCGCAAAGCATTGTGGGGATTTTAAGACCGCGGAGTCTACACATGTGCAGACTCGATATTTCTCGCTACGAAGTACGCCGGGCTCGGTAGATTTCCAAGTATGCTGGACATTGGAACAGTCCTTCTGCGCCACTCGATGACGTAGTATGCTTGAAATAGTGGCTCTGGAGCAGCTTTACTCGACATTGAGAAACACCCAGTGTATATGTACATAAGTCATGTGTTCATATTTTCTTGTCTTTCATTGTGTGCTATGTACGTATGGTTTTTATCTTTTGCAAGGACAATAAAGTATGTGTATATTGTATTTATAGCAACTTTCATACACAGCATGCAGCTCACAATACTGTGAATAATTAAATATAATAACAAACAAACATGGTTTCCTCACATCAGCAAAAGTCTGACTTCATCAAACCCAGATGTAATGGATGTGGTTAGAAGAGACAGAAGCTTTGTTTGACAAATAAAATGTCCTCAATGTGTGTCTTGAAAAAGAAACAAACTCACTCAAACACATCACGGTTTTAAAATGTAATTATTTTAAATGTTAGGATTTATTTTGGTGATCGTTGCCTATTTTAGTATTTTATTCACCATGTATTCAACCTGTTTTCCATCTCATGGTGTATTATCTCCCTGCTGTTATTTCCTTTTCCTCTTAGTTGTAAATTGTGATTCCTCTTTATTTATTCTGCAACCTGTGAGGGTTTTTTTATGGCGCTGTTATTGTGCTCTGGACGCTCCTATAAAAGAGCTTTTTAATCTCAGAGAAGCCATTTTCCTGTTTAATACAGAAACATATAATCCAAACTGCAAGTACTGCTGATTTCCACTCTCAATTATTCTACCGAGTGTCTTTTTGATATATTAATGAAATGTAGCTTTGCTTGTGAGAAAATAGTCAAAATAAAGCGATGTTGGAGTTTCCTTAAAGAGACCCTCTTCTGCTTTTTGGAGTTTCCCTTTCCTGTAGTGTTTTTTATAGGTTTTAGTGCATGTAAATGGTCTGCAGAGGCTAAAATCCTTGTGTTCCCCTACATTGTACGTGATAGGTTAAGGGGCGGGACATCTATAAGCTGGTTGACCAATCACAACAGAGCCGGCCAGCTAACCAATCAAAGCAGACTGGGCTCTGGTTTCAGACGGAGGGTGAAAAGAGGTGCTGCAGCACAGGCAGTATGAGAAAAATAAAGAGCTTTTTGAACATTAAAGCATGGAGACATGTCCCAGTAGAGACACTACATACTGATATACACCTGATCATCAGCAGGAGAGGACTCTTTAAAGTAGAGACACTACATACCGATATACACCTGAACATCAGCAGGAGAGGACTCTTTAAAGTAGAAACACTACATACTGATATACACCTGAACATCAGCAGGAGAGGACTCTTTAAAGTAGAGACACTACATACTGATATACACCTGAACATTAGCAGGAGAGGACTCTTTAAAGTAGAGACACTACATACTGATATACACCTGAACATCAGCAGGAGAGGACTCTTTAAAGTAGAGACACTACATACTGATATACACCTGAACATCAGCAGGAGAGGACTCTTTAAAGTAGAGACACTACATACTGATATACACCTGAACATCAGCAGAGAGGACTCTTTAAAGTAGAGACACTACATACTGATATACACCTGAACATCAGCAGGAGAGGACTCTTTAAAGTAGAGACACTACATACTGATATACACCTGAACATCAGCAGGAGAGGACTCTTTAAAGTAGAGACACTACATACTGATATACACCTGAACATCAGCAGGAGAGGACTCTTTAAAGTAGAGACACTACATACTGATATACACCTGAACATCAGCAGGAGAGGACTCTTTAAAGTAGAGACACTACATACTGATATACACCTGAACATCAGCAGGAGAGGACTCTTTAAAGTAGAGACACTACATACTGATATATACCTGAGCATCAGCAGGAGAGGACTCTTTAAAGTAGAGACACTAAATGCTGATATACACCTGAACATCAGCAGGAGAGGACTCTTTAAAGTAGAGACACTACATACTGATATACACCTGAACATCAGCAGGAGAGGACTCTTTAAAGTAGAGACACTACATACTGATATACACCTGAACATCAGCAGGAGAGGACTCTTTAAAGTAGAGACACTACATACTGATATACACCTGAAGATCAGCAGGAGAGGACTCTTTAAAGTAGAGACATTACATACTGATATACACCTGAAAATGAGTATAATTGGTCCTCTTTAATTCCAAAGTGACGTCCTCAAGCTAAAAGCATACACAATAGGAGCTAAATCCAAAAATCACAACAATTTACTTTTCTTTCCATATAAGATCTTATCAGCTGTTATCTTTGCTTCTATTCACCTCTCATTTACTGCACTTAAATACAATTGAGTAAAGATAAGATTAACGCACTTCTTTACTTCCAGTCTTATACAATCAGAAGCTTGTTGTGTTATTCATGTTCACATTAAAAATAAATCTCCATCTCGTCTCCTTTATTATTCACCTGATCGATGGGATCATTGATCAGCTGAACATCTGTTGGGTCACACCTGCTGCCTCATTTACAACCTCCTCATTCATTATCACACAACATCGCATATTGATCACACATTGACAAGCTTCCTGCTCCTTTTCCAGTCAAATTCAAGCACTTTCAAGGTGCATTGTCAGGCTTTTCCAGCCCCTAACATCAACAACTCATGTGGTGAACTACATCTTAATATATGGTATATGTATATATGTGCATGATACTGATGAGCACTTCTACGTCACATTACATTTTGTGAGACGTGTCACCAGTTTTTTTTTACACCATTAAACTAAACTATCTAACCTACATTTTAAGCATGTTTTCAAAATAAAAGCACTTCTCTACAGTGGCTGAAAATCCTTGAAATACTTAATTTTTCATGTGGTGTTTTTAAGCTTTTCCAGCATTGCACAGCCGTGGCCAATCACATCTTTATATACAGTATAAGTATATGTGTGCATGATGCTAAATGGCACTTAAACATGACATTTAATTGGCTGTTTTTGTATAATAAGCAATAGATATTGTGTGAGGCGACAAACTAAAAGGAAATCTTCCTAATGTGTCACCTGTTACCACAGTATGTACGCTAAGCATCCTATATTACTTGACTTTCAAGTGGTTTTAAAGGGTCCATGTCATGCTTTTCCGGTTATTACCCGTCCCCTTGTGTGTTATGAAGGTTTTTCTGCATGTAAACGGTCTGCAGTCACAACCCTCAAAGTACACCCTGTAGCGAGTAAAACTCTAACACAGAAAAGACCTGTCTATGCTGCCCCTCGTTGGAGATCTTTCTCCAAATGGACCAATCCTTGGAGCACCTCCACACCAGGATCCCTTGGCTAACTAACAGGGAGTCCCCATTGACTTGCATAGAGCTCTCTGAACGCTGGTAATAGACGAGTTGGGATGGCGGAGAAATGCTCTCCGCAGACCCATTCTCACAGCGTTATAAACCTTACTCAATATCAAGCCACACTTATTGTTTTTACTTCGGCTGTGAGTGTTTGTGTGTGCTCAGGATGAGTTTCGCTTGTTCTCGCTGTATCGCCGACCCGGAAACCTGTCAGCTCCGAGCAGCAACGAGCCTCGCAACGTCCCGACCAATCAGAGCACACTGGGCTCACAGGGAGGGGGGGGCAGGAGCTCCAACAAGCCGTGTAGGACAGAGAGTGAATACACATACTATACAGAGATGCTGTATGAGAAACCAATGTGATTTGGAACATTGACAATTTAAATATTCTAGTAGACCTCAACAATGGAAATATGATCAGTAGGACATGGGACCTTTAAGCTTTTTCTACGTGTGCTGGGAAGCCTTGAAAACACTCAATGATTTCCAGCACCTTACATCTGTGGCAACTCACATCTTATATACAGTATATGTACGCATGATGCTAAATAGCACTTCTACATAACATGCAACTTGATGTTTTTGTGCTATAAACACAAATTATGTTTCGTGATTTCATTCTGCAGAAAGGTGACAAATTGAAGAAAAACACTACAAAGTTTAAACACTGTGTCGCCTGTTTTAAGTACTCTTAGCATCTTGTAAAAACTTAATGTGAAGCCCTTTCTGAGCACTTTATTTGCAAAACTAAGCCATGTTTACCAGAAACTTGAAATCCTAGTAAACATTTAACGTGGTCTTTTCATGGATTTCCTGCGCCTCACATCTGTGGTAAACTCCATCTTAATATACAGTACATGCATGATGCGTAACAGCCCTTATGCATCACATTAAAGCAGATGTTTTCCTGCTAGACGCAACACAAATTATATTTAATTAACGCATTCTGACAAAAGGAAAATCTTCTAAGTGTATCACCGGTTTTAAGTACAAGAAGCATCCTATAAAGCGTACATTTCAAGCTGTTTTAATAAACAATCCACGCTCTTTCCAGCACCTCACAGCTGCCGCAAATTACAATCTGTACACAGTATACGTATTGCACTGATTCTTCATCGCCTTAACTGAAAGGTTTTTGTGCTGAAAACAACACACATTATCTGCAGAAAGGTGACTTGGCATCCTATAAAACCTACATTTCAAGCAGTTTTTGTGACGTTATTCTAAATCAAAGCGCTTTTCTTCAGTGGCTTGAAATCCATGTAAACATTTTGATCTTAAAGTGGAGTTTTTTTAAGGATTTCAGCTCATGTTTCATAGATTTGCCTGAATTGATTGCGTACAGACGTGCATGTAGTTGTGTTTCTCAAATATCTACATTGATCCGTTATCATCTCTGATTACAACGCTTTAAAATCGACGTTCATTGTAGTAGTTTGGTACATTATAGTGTATTATAATATATTTCTTGATGCTTTATAGTGAGTATTCTGATTTCAAGATATATCCTTCTACTGTTGATATGTATATATTAACTGCAAAATGAAATGTGGTGTTTTAAAGGATTCCAGCTCCACTAATATCCATGGACTGATCGACTAAACACTGTGCAATTTGTTTATCAGATCGCCGACTACACCCAGAGAAGTTCTTCAGACATTAAGCATAGCTATACGTCTTTCTACTGTTTATATCTGTCTAATTACTCCTGTGCAAAGCTGTAACATTACATTACATTACATTACATTACATGTTACTTGTTAGACGCTTTTATCCAAAGCGACTTATATACTCAATACAGTGGGCAATCTCCACAGGAGCAATTTTGGGTGAAGTGTCTTGCCCAGGGACACAACGACATGCTGACTGCAGTGGGGTTTGAACCTGCTATCCTCTAATTCGAAGATTAGCGCACTAACTAGCACACTAGCTCACTGAGCCATCCTCCCTGTTAACCTGCTGCTGCTGTAAGAATTGCCAATTTAGGATCATTTAAGTACGTCTTAGTCTGAGTAATCGTAGTGTTTTTGTGGTACAATACTTATTGCAGTAGCTTGGTATATTATAAGGTATTCTAACCTGTATTATATAACGAGTATGCCATACATTCTCTATTTAGATATAGGTCTTTCTCGGGACAACCTTTGTATTTTTAATGCATATTTTCTACTTCTGTGCAACGCCTGATAACCTGCTGCTGCTGTAACAACAATTTCTCAACTAGGGTCATTAAAGTACGTCTCAGTCTTAGAAATCTCAGTGTTTCTGCATGTGCTGTTTTTACAGAACAATCCAAGTCAAGTTTAACGTAGCAGCTTGGTATACTGTTGTGTGTATTCTAACTTATTTCAAACGTATTATTTATATTGGGAATGTTGTATGTTTACTGCCACATGTAAAGTGGTGTTTTCAAGGGTTTCCAGCACCAATATGAACCTTGGAGTCATCGACTGAATATCGTGCATTTTGTTTATTCGGGCTGTTGAATCACGTCTCTATTTATCTCACTGCTGAACGCTGACTGTGAAGTTATCCTGCAGGGGATTTCATTCTCATTTCATCTGACTTTCTGTTGAGATAGTGAGCTCCAGATATCCTATATGTTCTGGTGTTATGCATAGAGTATTTGGGAGCACAACAGTATCTTAGTCTCAGGCTGTTTTCTCTTTAAATTATTTTAAATATTTTCTGTAGTAGGTTGATATACCGTTTTAATGTCTATTCTTACTTATTTTCTTATGTTTGAGTGTTATATAGATACATTTTATACATCTTTCTAGTGTTGATATGTACTGTATATAAGATATATACTTTATTGATCCAATTAAGGTAATGTTTTCGTCACAGCTGCATGTAAACAAGGCGTTGCAAACAAAGTGGAAATGAAACGGTGTACAACGGTGTGCGTGAGACAAACATCTCAAAATAAAAATAAATCAGAACTTAAAAGTAAAATCCATAATGACAGTGAGAGATATATATGAGAACTATCTGTCAAATATACATATTTACTGTATCTGTCTATCTGTTTATTGATCATGTGATCACACTGATTGATTCCTGATTGCAGCTGCTGTCATCAGGTGATGAATCTGAATGAAATGTGATTCAAGCATCATCCAGGTGAGCATCGGATCATAAATCACACAGCTCTCAGAATGATAATCCTCACAGCCCTGAGTGTGTGTGTGTTAGTGATCATGTGTGTGTGTGTGTGATCATCTGCATCGATCCTAGAATCTGAGGATGATCTATAACCTGTCGAAGGATCGATCCCGGCACAGAGGATGGAGCTCCGAGCAGCACATGGACGGAGAGGGGAGGCTTTAAGGCGGATTCAGGAAAACACAAATGTGGGTTTTGCTTTTTGGGGGGCAGTGAGTGTTCGGTGTGTGTCCGCGCGGCACCGGGCGACGTGTGCACAGGTTTTCCAGCGTTTCAGCTGCGATTTAAAACGTTTTTCTGCTGCCTCCCCCCTTTGTTCTTCTTTAATGGATCGGCGTCTGGAGCCTCGCTACCTCCCAGATCCCCCCCCTTCTCTCTCTCTCCTCCTCCCCCACTCTCCCCCCTTTCCAACCACACGTAGAAAAAACACACACATTTGCAGCCTCTTTTACGCACCGATTTGTACCGTTTAAAATGGACGAGCTCCTCGGTGCACGGACCGAGGGCGAGCATGCCTGCAGAATCCCCCTGAGGGAAAAGCAACCCCTACACCTGGGGGGAAAAACCCCCACCCGGTCCCCGTTGCTCAACCCCCCACTCACTGCGTGGGAAAACGGAGGAAAAGGGGAGATTTCCACGCGTAAAAAAACACCAAGCATGAGCAGTAGATGAGCGGTGATGCAGCGGGGAGGCGAGGCGTTTTCCCCCCAAACATCCACACACATACACCCCCTTTCAGCAACTCCAACACCCGGGACCTGGAGAACCTCCCATACCCAGAAACCTCCACACACTATCTTACCTGAAGGGAAAGGCGCAGAAAAGTCCAATCAGTAATTTAAATCCACAGCTCCTTCTTGCTTTTTATTTATTTCTTCTTCTCCTCACATACACCTGGGGTAGGGGGAGGGGGGTCAGGTGATGGCAGCAGGAGGGGTCCGCTCAGGTAACAATGTCATGCGGTAAAAAGTGAAAGAGTAATCCGGAGAAGAGAGATCAGAGAGCGGACAGGAGCGGCGCTTCTCCCCCGGTCACACACAGCCTTGCTCGGCTTGGATCCTATCGGTCTGTCGCTCCTCCAACACAGCCAGTCCCCCATCTGGACCGTACCACTGCACCCCGAGGGAGGGGGGGGGGACAATTAGAGGAGGACTATAACAACAATTCTATATTAAATCATGGGGTTTTAACATAACATAAGATAAGATAATATTTACTTTAATTATCTCATTTTTTCAGTTACAGCAGCATGTCAAAACGAAGCATGGCACATCTTTTTAAAATAAAGCAGAAGTAAAAAGTTAAATATATACAAGTTGGCCGTGAAAGATCAAATCTGTAGACTATCTGTGCAAATAACACTAAGGAGGGCATCCTCAATAACCTACATCTCAAGCAGATTTGATCATGTTTTTCAAAATAAAAACACTTTTCCATGATTTCTGCAAATCCTTTCTTTATAAAGACTTTACATATGTGTGCGTGATACTTATTAGCACTTGTTCGTCACATTTAATTCTGTATTTTGTGCTAAAAACAACTTTGTTTTGTGACAGCTTTCTGCAGAAGGTTGCTGTGTCACCTGTTTGTATGTACACTTATCCTCCTATAACACTACATTTCAAGCCTTTCCTGAGCCCTTGATTTGCAATCATTTAATCAACAACAATCAAACAACATTCAAGAGAAGTAAGAGTTGTTTTAATAAGTAAAGTAGGACTAAAGTCGGAGTTTACACATGTAGAAAACTGTTGCACCCCTAAAATAACGCGTGTGATGGTTCAGTCCAGCTCTTAATCTGCTGTTTTTCTCCTCCCAAAGCCAGATGTGGAGAGAGACCCAGACCCACAATGACAGAGAGAGAGAAACACATAGACAGAGGAGTGATGTATGTATAAATATATATAGAAGGAGATGTAACGATAGAAGGGAGGGGGGGGTGCATGGAAATAGAAATAAAAGATGGAGGAGTAGAGAAAAATGGAAATGGATGAAATAAGAAAATGTGGAGAGGGAGAGAACAGGATTTATTTTCTTGCAAGAAATGAGAGAAAATATACTGAAAGAACCACAGAGTCAGGAGGAACAGCTGATACAGAGTGACGTATGTAGAGGTAAATGACAATAGGTGAGGAAATGAGAATTTTGAAGAGAATAAAGCTCAATATAAAAGTTGTTTTTCAGAGAGGGAGGGAGTGAAAAGGCACAAAACAAACACAATGACTTTATTTACAGAAGAAAAAGTCTGAATACACTGAATAAGATACTGATCAACAATCGAATAGACTGAAGGAAATAGATTTTCAAATATATGAGGAAGACAGATCTCTAGAGACAGAGAGGAAAAGATGTAAATAAATGAATATAATACGGTAATACGAGGGAGGTGTGTGGCGCAGTGGGTTGTGCGTTGGTGTTCGGATCAGATGGTCACAGGTTCAAACCCCTGCAGTCAGCATGTCGTTGTGTCCCTGAGACACTTCACCCCAAATTGTTCCTGTGGGGATTGCCCACAGTATTGAGTATGTAAATCGCTTTGGATAAAAACGTCTAACAAGTGACATGTAATGACATAACAATTTAATCTACTTCCTGTCCGTAAATAAAAGAAAAGCTGCACAAAGCGAGTTCTTCAAATATCTGTCAAAAAAGATATTTTAAGCATGCTAAAAAGAAATAGAGGGACCCTGCACACATGACCTCTTTGCTGTCATTTAATGTTCTTTATTATCTGATTAAAGGGATATTTATTTGCACCTGTGGCCTGACTTTACATCTCAAGCTATATTTCACTTCATATGGCGCTCTTACTTTAACTGTCTGTACGTTTATTCTTACAATGAGCACAATAACCAATATACCCAAAAATAGTACATCTGACGTTTTTAAGTATATTCGTGTCAAATGTGTCTTGCATTGTTATGTCATTACATGTCACTTTGTTAGACTTTTATCCAAAGCGACTTCCATATATTCAGTACTGTGGACAATCCCCACAGGAGCAATTTGGGGTGAAGTGTCTCAGGGACACAACGACATGCTGACTGCAGTGGGACTCGAACTTGCTATCCCCTTATTCAAAGTTCAGCGCACTAAGTTCAGCGCACTAGCCCACTGAGCCTCAGCCCTATGTAAATATACTTATTAGTAGTCCAAGAAAATCAGATTCCTATCATATTTATGAATGAGTCATCCGTAAGTACTTTCACATGCTTAGAGAGAAAAGTGAATTCATGTTTTTGACCATGGTTTACTTATTTGTTTTTATTTGTTTTAATGTGTGCTTGCCTTTTCATATAATATGTCCTCTTTTTACTACAACTTTAACTAATGACTTTAATCTGCATTGTACCTTTGCTGCTGTAACCACGTAAACTTCCCCGCAGTACGGTGACTCAAGGTTTGTTTAGATTCTGAAATTGTGAAATGTTCTAGATAAAACACAAACTTGATATCTTAACAGTACACTTTAGGTCTCGAAAAGTAGAGTAAAATAAGTACATTGTTCCTACTTGGTGGTCAGGGAAGTTGTAAAAGATGTTCACAGTTACTCACCTCTTTAAGAACGCCAGTAAAACACACAGTACATGAAAACACGATGCATGTGTGCGATGATAGATTAGTCACATCCTGAAACCTGATGAGTCAGAGCTGCTGCGGATACAGCTTTATGAGAGAGACAATGAGACAGAAAGTGAGACAGGTAGCCAGGTAGAGGTTAGTCAGACAGACAGGAAGTGGATGTAGACGCTGATTACAGGTCGAAGGTCGAGTACATAGGTGGCTAGAAATGTGGATTTGCATTTTGAGGAGAACTCTCTTTACCTGAAAATGATTATATTAGTCGGTTGAAAATCCAGCAGCAGATTTATTTACCTTGTCTATCTGCTGCAATGCATGCTGGTCTTTTCCCTGCTACAGATCATCAGAGAGAGTCCCATTAGTTTCTCTTTCTTTAGTGCCCATGTAAGATGTTTACTGTTGGGTAGAGAGGTTCATTTGCTCTGGCTAATTAGCAGCGACGTCTAAATGTCATTTTTCAGGTCGCTGCCACCTCTCTCACCTCCAAACAGTCGGACAAACTCTGCAGGAAGTGTGTGAGATCCTCCGTCTCCGACTCTAACACCGACAATGGCACCGTGGGAATTGAATCAAAGGAAATAGTAAGCAAGGTCACAGAGAGGTCAGACAGAAGAACAATAACCAGCATTATTAGTGAGCTCAATAAATAACTCTTTGTATGACAGTAAAGGGTTAAATACAGACCCAGTGGCGAATTCATTACCACTAAGGACCGAATGAGCTGCACACTTAATGCATTCTTGACCGAACACTCCCAAGAAAATACACTTTAAACTCACTACAGACTTTACTAAAAACTCACTTTAGACTTTACTAAAAACTCACTTTAGACTTGACTAAAAACTCACTACAGACTTTACTAAAAACTCACTACAGACTTTACTAAAAACTCACTACAGACTTTACTAAAAACTCACTTTAGACTTTACTAAAAACTCACTGCAGACTTTACTATAAACTCACTACAGACTTTACTATAAACTCACTTTAGACCTTACTATAAACTCACTACTGACTTTACTATAAACTCACTACAGACTTTACTATAAACTCACTACAGACTTTACTATAAACTCACTACTGACTTTACTAAAACTCACTACAGACTTTACTATAAACTCACTACTGACTTTACTAAAAACTCACTACTGACTTTACTAAAAACTCACTTTAGACTTTACTATAAACTCACTACTGACTTTACTAAAAACTCACTACTGACTTTACTATAAACTCACTACTGACTTTACTAAAAACTCACTACTGACTTTACTAAAACTCACTTTAGACTTGACTAAAAACTCACTACTGACTTTACTAAAAACTCACTTTAGACTTTACTAAAAACTCACTTTAGACTTTACTAAAAACTCACTTTAGACTTTACTAAAACTCACTTTAGACTTGACTAAAACTCACTACTGACTTTACTAAAAACTCACTTTAGACTTTACTAAAAACTCACTTTAGACTTTACTAAAAACTCACTTTAGACTTTACTAAAACTCACTACTGACTTTACTAAAAACTCACTTTAAACTTTACTAAAAACTCACTGCAGACTTTACTAAAAACTCACTTTAGACTTGACTAAAAACTCACTTTAGACTTTACTAAAAACTCCCTACTGACTTTACTAAAAACTCACAACAGACTTTACTAAAAACTCACTTTAGACTTTACTAAAAACTCACTTTAGACTTGACTAAAAACTCACTTTAGACTTTACTAAAAACTTACTTCTGACTTTACTAAAAACTCACTACAACTTTACTAAAAACTCACTGCAGACTTTACTAAAAACTCACTTTAGACTTGACTAAAAACTCACTTTAGACTTGACTAAAACTCACTTTAGACTTTACTAAAAACTCACTACTGACTTTACTAAAAACTCACTTTAAACTTTACTAAAAACTCACTGCAGACTTTACTAAAAACTCACTTTAGACTTGACTAAAAACTCACTTTAGACTTTACTAAAAACTCCCTACTGACTTTACTAAAAACTCACAACAGACTTTACTAAAAACTCACTTTAGACTTGACTAAAAACTCACTTTAGACTTGACTAAAAACTCACTTTAGACTTTACTAAAAACTTACTTCTGACTTTACTAAAAACTCACTACAAACTTTACTAAAAACTCACTGCAGACTTTACTAAAAACTCACTTTAGACTTTACTATAAACTCACTACAGACTTTACTATAAACTCACTTTAGACTTTACTAAAAACTCACTACTGACTTTACTAAAAACTCACTTTAGACTTTACTAAAAACTCACTACTGACTTTACTTAAAACTCACTTTAGACTTTACTATAAACTCACTACTGACTTTACTAAAAACTCACTGCAGACTTTACTAAAAACTCACTACTGACTTTACTTAAAACTCACTTTAGACTTTACTAAAAACTCACTGCAGACTTTACTATAAACTCACTACAGACTTTACTAAAAACTCACTTTAGACTTGACTAAAAACTCACTACAGACTTTACTAAAAACTCACTTTAGACTTTACTAAAAACTCACTACTGACTTTACTAAAAACTCACTTTAGACTTTACTTAAAACTCACTTTAGACTTTACTAAAAACTCACTACAGACTTTACTAAAACTCACTTTAGACTTTACTAAAAACTCACTACAGACTTTACTAAAAACTCACTGCAGACTTTACTAAAAACTCACTTTAGACTTTACTAAAAACTCACTACAGACTTTACTAAAAACTCACTTTAGACTTTACTAAAAACTCACTACAGACTTTACTAAAAACTTACTACTGACTTTACTAAAACTCACTACTGACTTTACTAAAAACTCACTTTAGACTTTACTAAAAACTCACTTTAGACTTTACTAAAAACTCACTTTAGACTTTACTTAAAACTCACTTTAGACTTTACTAAAAACTCACTACAGACTTTACTAAAAACTCACTACTGACTTTACTAAAAACTCACTACAGACTTTACTAAAAACTCACTTTAGACTTTACTAAAAACTCACTTAGACTTTACTAAAAACTCACTTTAGACTTTACTTAAAACTCACTTTAGACTTTACTAAAAACTCACTGCAGACTTTACTAAAAACTCACTACAGACTTTACTAAAAACTCACTTTAGACTTTACTAAAAACTCACTACAGACTTTACTAAAAACTCACTACAGACTTTACTAAAAACTCACTACAGACTTTACTAAAAACTCACTACAGACTTTACTAAAAAACTCACTTTAGACTTTACTAAAAACTCACTACAGACTTTACTAAAACTCACTACAGACTTTACTAAAAACTCACTACAGACTTTACTAAAAACTCACTACAAACTTTACTAAAACTCACTTTAGACTTGACTAAAAACTCACTACTGACTTTACTAAAAACTCACTACAGACTTTACAAAAAACTCACTTTAGACTTGACTAAAAACTCACTACTGACTTTACTAAAAACTCACTACAGACTTTACAAAAAACTCACTACAAACTTTACTAAAAACTCACTTTAGACTTTACTATAAACTCACTGCAAATTCACCGCAACCTTTACCTTAAACTCATTACAAAGTTAACTTTAAACTTTACTGTAAACTAATCTTCTAACTTTACCGTAAACTCACTAGAACGTAACAAATCTTACTGCCAACCAGTGGCGGCGTCAGGGTATGGCTGGGGTAGGATACAGCCATACCCTGAAATTACTTAGCCCCACCTTAGCCCCACCTTAGCCCCACCATGAAAAGTGATGCAAATTCAATTAAATAATAGCAAAATGCTAAATGTTGAGAACACGGATTGCGAAAATATACGGGTCGTGTCCACAGCACACAAACTGATCCTGCTGTAACAACAAGTGCACGTTACTGATGCAATATGGTTGAGACCATTCGGGCTTATGCTAGAAGAGGGGTGCAAGGAATAGTCTAAGTAGTGGGGGAGTTTTATACACTAAAGGTGTGGAACTTCTCTGGCGTTATAATATCAGCGCGGCCGCGGTCAGATCAAAATGCCTCCGAATGCAATTTGAATAGACCTACAGCCAATCAGAGCAACGCAACGTTGGGTCTGCGTCATGCCTTACGGATTGAGATCAATCGGAACCGCCATTCAGTATCCCCATTGGATCTTCAACGTGTACTATCATACGTCATCATATGCAGAGATGGGTCGTTACTAACTAAAAAAAAGTAATATATTACATATTACATATTACTTTAAAAAAAAGTAATATATTACGCTACTTCGTTACTCTCTACATAAAGTAACTCGTTACTTTACTCGTTACTTTACTCGCAGGGCCGGCCCGCCCCTCCCTGCAGGCAGATCACGCAGACTGCTAAAGTTTCAAATGTTCTCTTTAGTTCAGTTTCCATTGTCGCATAAGACTGATCCAGATAGCTCTGACTATGGCTGTCCTCTGTCTCCTGCTATCTGTATTTTGCGCAGTATATCTCTGAACGATGCGATGGTGATTCCACTGTGCAAATGGGCAACATTACCTCTACTATGAAGGATGCTACAAGCCTGTCCATCTCTGCTTTGGTTACCGGTCCTCCAAATTCTAATTTGTGCCGCTTCAGAGTCGGCGGCGGCGCACTCACAACATCGTCACTCTGGGTTCGGGGGTCCTTAGCTATTAGCTTCACCTTAGCATGTGTTCTTTGCAGGTGTTTGTTGAGGTTTGACGTGGTGTTTGCAGCAGTGGATAACAGCTTCTGGCCTGGACACAGTTTGCACCTCACCGTCACATTCCTGTCTATTCTTCGGACGAACTCAAAATAATGGGCATACCTCCACCCCTCGAAAGTTATCGCTGACTCTGCCATGTTTATGCAGCACTGCACGTGGATATGTGGACGCGCAAGTCGCGCAGATTACGTACATATAAACCTGCGGCGGAAACCCCTCTTGTCTGTCAGTGTGATTATGACTGATTTTATAAAAGTAACGAAGTAACGCGTGTCGGGGCAATGTTAGTAACTGTAGTGTGATTACTGAATTATAAAAACTCTGATCATATGTCACGTTCACAGTGATCCCTTTTATTTACTTCAAGACAAATGTGCCGTTTTATTTCATACAGTTCCATTTTGATTGAGACAGGGAAACAATCTAAACCACGCGTGGCGTTTCACTGTCAAGGGGGGCGATATAGCGTGTATGTAATTACATTGCAAATACTGACTTGAGCCCCCCACAGTATGGGTTAGCCCTACCATAGATTACCCAACAAAAATGCTCTGGCGCCGCCACTGCTGCCAACCTACTGCACACTCGATGCAAATTCAACTGAACACTCACTGTAAATGTACTGCAAACAAATATACACTTACTGCAAACTTTACTTTGAACTCACTTGAGCGCAAACTGTCTACAACTTACGGCAAACGTACTGTAACCCTCTCCATAACCACACCTGTGTTTATTCACAGCTAGATACACTTTGTTGTTGCTAACAGGAGCTAACTGGCTGGTAGCAGTTTTCCACGAGAAAAGAAACACGGAGGCATTGGATTGGATTAGAGTTGACTTGTCAAAGTAACATTATTCATAATAAAAGTGGCTTGAAATTAAACGATCAGTGCTTGAGAGAGGAGACAAAACTCTGTCTCCTCTCTCACTTGCATACAGCTGAGTATAAATGTCAAATGAACAGTTTTGGAAAGTTACAGATATGGTTGAACCCTCAATATCAGTAAACTGGCAGTAAAACCCTTGATAAACGAAAGAAAAGTTCCTCTTTGATTCCAAGTCGTGTCCCTAAAACCTGGACTTAAACATCTCCAAACCAGAGCTGTTATATTTAAAATGAATCGACCTGCAGAGTGTGTTTGGGTCTTATCCATGCAGAATATGTAAGTGAATGTAAAGTGTGCTGTGGTCTGAAGCTGCAGACTCAGAGTTTCCAGCCGCGCAGCCTAAAATAACCCGGTTCAGGTTCAGGTTTAGACGGAGGTTAGATCCCGGTTCACCCTGTAATCAGCGTCAGGCTGACAGCTCGGCTTTTCCTTCTCTCTCTTTCTGTTTCTGAGTTTCTCTCTCTGTAATTTTCTTAATTGAAGCCACTTGAGGTCTAGCCCTCTCCTCTTTTCATCTTTTCAGACTTTTCTATTCTTTCCACTTCTCCTATGCTTCCTTCACTTCACTTTTATTCAGTTTCCTTTCCTTTTACTTAGTTTCATTTCCTTCACTTTCTTTCCTTTAAGTTTTTTCTTTTCCTTTTCTTTGACCTTGGTTACCTTTCCTGACCTTACCGTTATAATTCATCCAAATACTTTACTTCTCCTTGGTATCCTTCCCTTCTCTTTCCTTTTACTAAGTTTCCTTCCCTTTCATTCCTTCTCCTTTCCTTTTATGTTATTTCCTATCCTCTACCCTCCCTTTACTCCCTTCATTTCCCTTTGTTTCCTTTCCTTTTTAGTTTCCTTGTCCATCGCTTTACTTTGTTTCATTCCTTGTTTGTTTGTTTCATTTATTTTTCCTTCATTGCCATTTTACTTTGTTTCCTCCTGATTTCTTTTAAACTGTATCCTTTCCTCATGCTCAATTTATTTTGGTTTCCTTCACTTTAACTCTATTTCCTTTTTCCTTCCTATCCTTTCCCTACCTTTTTAACCTTCTTTCCTTTCCTCCGCCCTTACTTTGATTCCTTTCCTTACCCTTTTTTCTACAGACTGCATCTTTCCTTGCCTCCAATCCTGCAGAGATATCATCTCTCTAGAACAGCATCAGAGCAGAGCTGTGTATAAATACAAATTTAATAAAAATGAAATATTACCTTTTCCTGAGGTTTATATTACATAACTTGTAGTTGCAACATTTCCATACATCTGTTATATAAACAAGGAGGGAGTGGAAACACAGGAAATTAAAAATAAATTGCAAATACGAGTATAAAACGTTTTCCCTGTCGCAAAGTAAAGGAAGTTGTGTAGAAACAGTCTTAAAGAGACCTTATTCTGTGTAGGTGTATATCAGTATGTAGTGTCTCTACTTGAAAGAGTCCTCTCCTGCTGATGTTCAGGTGTATTTCATATGTAGTGTCTCTACTTTAAAGAGTCCTCTCCTGCTGATGTTCAGGTGTATATCAGTATGTAGTGTCTCTACTTGAAGAGTCCTCTCCTGCTGATGTTCAGGTGTATTTCAGTATGTAGTGTCTCTACTTTAAAGAGTCC
>JAAOOA010000489.1:1500771-1513271 GCA_012861695.1 Trematomus loennbergii | reverse complement strand
GCATCAAAATATGCCAAAGTACCTAAAGTAAAAATATGAATTATGCAGAATGGCTATTCTCGGGTAATATATATTACTCCATTGTAATTATTGATGGATTAATGTGTTAATAACTTCAATGTTGCAGCTGGTTTTAACTACTTAAAAAAAAAAAAAAGGTTATTAATTATAACAGTATAAGGTTCAGAAATAAATACCTATAATGGTGTAAAAAGACAATATTTGTATACCTCAAATGTTTACTATATCACTTGAAAAACTTTCTTCAATAAATAAAAGTCAGGTTACCATCTTTATGAGGTAAATTAGGATTTCAAGGTCTATTTACTGACATGTATTTGGATAATTAACACACATAAGTCACACAAATTTTCTTGAAGTACAACTTTTATAATAATTTACAAAGTACAACGATTGGACATGTTGAACACCATACATATTTCTCAGGTAATCAGATCACAGTGATTAACACACAGGACACAAAACAACAAACCATATCACATTAAACAAAGTTCCAAAGTCCATCTCTCTTAGCTAATTAAAGTAATCAGTGTTAACTTTAATCCGGTCTAACAGTGTTCTGTAAACCAGTTCATCTCTCCAGTCGGCTCCACGCAGCCGGAGGGTCTCTGGGTCCTCTGGGCTTCTGGATGCGACAGTTAAACCCTGAAAAATACATTAAAAATACACAAAAATGTAAATATATAGAAACATATTTGATGTTTAAAGGAGGAGTCCAACATTTAGTTATACTTCTTGTTCTTAGTCTTCTCCCCGTCACATGAGAACACATTATTTTAGATGCTTTATAACGGATTATAAGGATGTGCATGTAACCATCACTCCTTTTTTTAAAGGGGCCCTATGCTCACTTTATATCAGTATTTAATGTCTCTACTTTAAAGAGTCCTCTCCTGCTGATGTTCAGGTGTATATCAGTATGTAGTGTCTCTACTTTAAAGAGTCCTCTCCTGCTTATGTTCAGGTGTACATCAGTATGTAGTGTCTCTACTTTAAAGAGTCCTCTCCTGCTGATGTTCAGGTGTATATCAGTATGTAGTGTCTCTACTTTAAAGAGTCCTCTCCTGCTGATGTTCAGGTGTATATCAGTATGTAGTGTCTCTACTTTAAAGAGTCCTCTCCTGCTGATGTTCAGGTGTATATCAGTAATGTCTCTACTTTAAAGAGTCCTCTCCTGCTGATGTTCAGGTGTATATCAGATGTAGTGTCTCTACTTTAAAGAGTCCTCTCCTGCTGATGTTCAGGTGTATATCAGTATGTAGTGTCTCTACTTTAAAGAGTCCTCTCCTGCTGATGTTCAGGTGTATATCAGTATGTAGTGTCTCTACTTTAAAGAGTCCTGTCCTGCTGATGTTCAGTGTATATCAGTATGTAGTGTGTCTACTTTAAAGAGTCCTGTCCTGCTGATGTTCAGGTGTATATCAGTATGTAGTGTCTCTACTTTAAAGAGTCCTCTCCTGCTGATGTTCAGGTGTATATCAGTATGTAGTGTCTCTACTTTAAAGAGTCCTCTCCTGCTGATGTTCAGGTGTATATCAGTATTTAGTGTCTCTACTTTAAAGAGTCCTCTCCTGCTGATGTTCAGGTGTATATCAGTATGTAGTGTCTCTACTTTAAAGAGTCCTCTCCTGCTGATGTTCAGGTGTATATCAGTATGTAGTGTCTCTACTTTAAAGAGTCCTCTCCTGCTGATGTTCAGGTGTATATCAGTATGTAGTGTCTCTACTTTAAAGAGTCCTCTCCTGCTGATGTTCAGGTGTATATCAGTTTGTAGTGTCTCTACTTTAAAGAGTCCTCTCCTGCTGATGTTCAGGTGTATATCAGTATGTATTGTCTCTACATGTCTCCATGCTTTAATGTTCAAAAAGCTCTTTATTTCTCTCATACTGCCTGTGCTGCAGCACCTTTTTTCACCCTCTGTCTGAAACCAGAGCCCAGTCTGCTCTGATTGGTTAGCTGACCGGCTCTGTTGTGATTGGTCAACCGCTTAGAGATGTCCCGCCCCTTAGCCTATCACGTACAATGGGTTGGAGCGCTAGCCAATAGAAGCGCAATCTTAATGTAGTGATGTCACTAAGTTCTGGAAGTAAACAAAGGAGTCCAATGAAGGCGTTTTTCACATAGAGAGAAACCACATTATTACATTTAACCAACCCAAAATTACCCAATAACACAACATCTAATACAAATCCTGGAAAATGTTGCCTCATTGGCTTTAGCTACAGTTTTAAGAGTGAACTTTGTAATAACATTGCATCTTGAAATGTAGCCCTCCAGCTGATTTATCCCATGTGCAGAGGATTGTGGGTCAGAAGAGTCTGGAAAGCATGCACACTGCAAACTGAGACCTCATGCAGGGCATCCTGGTACTTTGTGCATACTGCATTAAGAAATATAATGTTTCATCACATACTAAATAAAGAATAAACAGAGTGTGCAGGTGTACTGACCGATCCCCCCCGGGGAGCAGATGCTGCTCACGTCTGTGACTGAAGTGGAGAAATCTTCATAATCATCGTCTGTCGCTGGGAAACGTTGCTCTGGAAGAGAAAACAGACACTTATTAATATTACATTACATGACATTGCATTTAGCTGACGCTTTTATCCAAAGCGACTTACAATAAGTGCATTCGACCAGGAAGATACAAACTTGAAGAAAACAGAATCATATAAGTACATCAGGTTTCATAGAGCCACAACATTTCAAGTGCTACTCAACTGGCTTTAGATAAGCCAGTCCTTTGTTAGTATATAAGTGCTTTGTTAGGAATTGTATTGCTCGAAGTGGAGTCGAAAGAGATGAGCTTTCAGTCTGCGCCGGAAGATGTGTAAGCTTTCTGCTGTCCTGATGTCAATGGGGAGCTCATTCCACCATTTGGAGCCAGGATAGCAAACCCACGTGTTTTTGCTGATGGGAACTTGGGTCCCCCTCGCAGTGCGGGTGCAGCGAGCCGTTTGGCCGATGCAGAGCGGAGTGCACGTGCTGGGGTGTACAGTTTAACCATGTCCTGGATGTAGGAAGGGCCAGATCCATTCGCAGCATGGTACGCAAGTACCAGTGTCTTGAAGTGGATTCTAGCAGTTACTGGAAGCCAGTGAAGGGAGCGGAGGAGCGGTGTGGTGTGGGAACATTTAGGAAGGTTGAAGACCAGACGAGCCGCTGCATTCTGGATGAGCTGCAGAGGTCGGATGGCACATGCAGGTAGACCAGCCAGGAGGGAGTTGCAGTAGTCTAGGCGTGAGATGACGAGAGCCTGGACCAGATTCCTTGCAGTCTGAGTCGGGGAAACAAGAGGGGCCAATGTTGATTGTTAGGTCAAGAGTGGGACAATCTTTTCCCTGAAGGAAAAGCAGTTCAGTCTTGTCAAGGTTGAGCTTGAGGTGGTGAGCAGACATCCACTGAGAGATGTCTGCTAGACAAGCAGAGATGCGTGCGACGACCTGGGTCTCTGAGCAGGGAAAAGACATAATTAATTGGGTGTCGTCAGCGTAGCAGTGGTATGAAAAACCATGCGGGCTAATGACTGATCCGAGCAAGGTTGTGTATAGAGAGAAGAGGAGGGGACCAAGGACATAGCCCTGAGGGCGGTCTTTGAGATATGAGGTGAGGAGGGAAAGTGCAGAGCCTGAAACTCCAAGTTCTTGGAGAGTGCGAAGGAGGATCTGATGGTTCAGACAGCGCGTTCAAGTGTCTTAGACAGGAACGGAGGAGAGAGACAGGCCTGTAGTTTATAACATCAGACGGGTTGAGAGTGGGTTTCTTTAGGAGAGGGGTTACTCTTGCCTCCTTGAGACTGTTTGGAAAGTGACCAGAAGTTAGAGAAGTGTTGATGAGATGGGTGAGAAACGGTAGAATATCAGGAGCGATAGTCTGAAGGAGGTTTGAGGGGATAGGGTCCAGAGGACAGGTAGTAGGACGGGCAGAGGTAATGAGGGTAAGAACCTCACTTGGAGAGAGAGGGGAAAGGAGGTTAGTGTGTGGGTGAAAGGAGGTCTGGTGACCCAGCGGTGAGTAAAGGTGAGTCAGAAAAAGAACAGCGAATATCATCAACCTTTTTTTCAAAGTAGTTAACAAAGTCGCTTGGAAGAAGGGAGGAGGGGGAAGGGGCTTTGGGGGGTGAATATAAATGTAATGTAAACTAAAAATACTAATAACTTTATTACAATGTTTTTTTTTTCCTGTTTTCCTCGGGCAAGCCTTGTAATGAAACCTCAGTAATAGTTAACAAATCCGTCTCTAGCGTCCTTGTTTTCCAGCACCATGTATTTAATATCCATCACTCACAGTCAATCCTCACAGTATCTGAATCCAGATCAAATGCACGCTAAAGGCTCTTTGAGCATGCTTTCTCTCACTGATCGTGCTGTTATGTTAAATGTTTGTTGTTTGTTTTGTATGTATTGTGTCTTGATATGTGTCTGTTGATGTTACACATGGAGCTGCTGTGATGCAAGGAGCATTTCAGACTTGATCTGACCATTAAAGGGGACCTATCATGCAAAATGCACTTTTTGATGTCCCGGTGTGTCAGGGAACTCACAGCGTCAGAAAAAAACCCTCTCTTTTCCTCCGTACCCAAATCTCTAAAAACGGGGACAACGGAGCTGATCCAGATTTGCGTCCGATATGACGTAATATCTGAAATGTGGACCCACGGCCCTATCAGAAACGTTGCTATCAGAAACAATGCCCGACTGTTTTGGACGTAATATGGTCTTTGTTTACATTAGCATTGCTAACACTCAGAGCTAACCTGTACTGGAGAGTATGTGTAAGAAGCAGGAAATAAAAAGGAGCTCACCTTGTGTTAAACCTGAGAGAGAAAAAGCATTTGAGCTCCATACTGTTTCAGAAATAATCCTTGATGTGGTTTGGAACATGATGGCGTTTAATCACTGCAGCATTTAGCTGAGTATCTGCCGGGTAATTCTGAGCAGGCATTAGCTCCCCCTCCTCTTTTTCTTTTCAATTAAGGACCCCGAATCAACGTTTCTCTAACAGCTGACATAGAGGGATATGAGGGGTCTCTAAAATGCATGATCTGTTTGTATTTTGAGCAAAACACATCGAGACATGTTTTAAATATATTTTTATATATCTGAGACCCATAATATATGCCTAAAAATAGCATAATAGGACACCTTTAAAGTATTATCGTATCGTATTACACCCTCCTCCCTCACCTGGCACCAGAGAGTACTCCCCCCCGCTGTGGTTGGTGGGGGGCGCTGCGATGTCATAGATGGGGGTCGCAGAGTGGGGGAGGCTGTGGGGTTTAGAGCGGGGTCTCACGGTGCTGTAGACCGGGGCCGGGGCCGAGGCTCCTGATGGATCGTTATCATAGTGATGGGAGGCGGGGGGGAGGGTCCTGAGGGGAAATAATCAGGATCAGAATCAGAAATCAGAAACTAGAATCAAAGTTAGAATCAGAAACAGTCATTGGAATCCAAAATCGGTATCAGAATCAAAATCAGAAGATGTGTAGACTACTGTAAACAAACTGTTATAAAATAAAATCAAATGGTAACCATGCATGGTAAAAAAAAGCAACTAATTTGAGCATTGAATTAAAAAACTATACCAGAAAATATCAATATTTATTAGAATAACTGCAACCAAACATTTTAAACATCAGGAATGTCTAATAACTTTTCAATTGACCATAACACATTTAAAATACTTGACTTTATATACTTTTTGGACCCAAAAATGTAACTTTATTTGTAGGTTATTCAAAGCTTTTATCAAAAAGTAGCTGATAATTAACTGAAAGTAACACATTTCCAGTCTCTCTATCAAATACAGTTTTCTAATGAATTAAAACTGACATTCGTAAATAAAACAGACTCTCCCCTCTTGTTTGGTAAATGAATTGCATTTAAAACATGTCATTTAACAGGATTTTGCAACAGTACCAGAGGCTCTAATTTCTCCTAAACATCCCAATACTTTTAAAGGTCCCTCAATATGATAATGACTATGATTTCAAAAGTCTAACTCTTCTATAAGAGACACGTCACCATGTTCAGTGTTGTGTAAATCAGATTTTTAAGAGGAACTCAGGTGTTTGTTTACCTGTTGGATCTTGTGTCCACCACAGTGTAGGCGGGGTCTTTAGACGGGGGGTGTTTGTTTTTGTTTACCACGGCGTACGTATCGTTCATGGTCGGCTGCAGCGAGAGCGGTCTGCACACATGAAGAAAAAACAAAATAACTCCAATAAATATTAAACACAGTTTTTTTCACGTGTGTAAAAACAAGAAATGCAAAGTTTAGAACAAAGACGAAAAACCCTAATCATGACTTCTGTAGTCAAGGAAGTATAAAAGACTACAATTCCCATGGCGCCATCCTCTTAAAGGTCACCTATTATGCAAAGTCAACTTCTTCATGTCTCTTCTACATCAACATGTGTCCCCTCTTCTCATGTCTCTTCTACATCAACATGTGTCCCCTCTTCTTCATGTCTCTTCTACATCAACATGTGTCCCCTCTTCTTCATGTCTCTTCTACATCACATGTGTCCCCTCTTCTTCATGTCTCTTCTACATCACATGTGTCCCCTCTTCTTCATGTCTCTTCTACATCAACATGTGTCCCCTCTTCTTCATGTCTCTTCTACATCAACATGTGTCCCCCTTCTCTCATGTCTCTTCTACATCAACATGTGTCCCCTCTTCTTCATGTCTCTTCTACATCAACATGTGTCCCCTCTTCTTCATGTCTCTTCTATCAACATGTGTCCCCTCTTCTTCATGTCTCTTCTACATCAACATGTGTCCCCTCTTCTTCATGTCTCTTCTACATCAACATGTGTCCCCTCTTCTTCATGTCTCTTCTACATCAACATGTGTCCCCTCTTCTTCATGTCTCTTCTACATCAACATGTGTCCCCTCTTCTTCATGTCTCTTTCTACATCAACATGTGTCCCTCTTCTTCATGTCTCTTCTACATCAACATGTGTCCCCTCTTCTTCATGTCTCTTCTACATCAACATGTGTCCCCTCTTCTTCATGTCTCTTCTACATCAACATGTCCCCTCTTCTTCATGTCTCTTCTACATCAACATGTGTCCCCTCTTCTTCATGTCTCTTCTACATCAACTGTGTCCCCTCTGTGTAAAGAAAAAGTTTCAGGAACAAAGATTCTCTCTCTTTTTGTCCTGATCCATTTCTATAAAAACCTGTCTGAAAATGAGCTGATCAGATTTTGGCCACTTTATGATGTCATAACGATGTTTTGTCTTGTGTAACCATTAGCCAATCACAACCAAGGTAACCCCCCCCCCACCTTATCACCTGAATCTCCTCCTAGAGCACCATTAGGTGCTTTCACACCGGAGTACTTTTCCCAGGAATAGTTCCGATAGTTCTTGGGATTTTGCATTCACACCAAAAAGATCTGGAACTAGAACTTAGTTTGCGTGAAACAGAGGGGATTATGGGATGCTGCAATGATCTGTTTGGTGTTTCAGCCAATCAGAGACAGGCTCTGTATATATCTGAGACCTGGACTAGATAGCATAAAATACGTCGCCCAATATCAACCATCATCAGAAGCCAAACACAAGTCATCAACAACTGTGAGTAAAAACAAATAAAGGAAAGATGACACGTTAGAAATGTCTGTTTTTTGTGGCTTGATGGAAATAAAGGAAGGAAGCTGAGTCCGTGTGCTTTATGATTATATTAAACTTCTGTCTAGATAACACGTTTGTAGGAGGTTTGAAGAGGTGTGAAAACAGGGGAGGGAGTTTTGTTTCTGCTGCGTCACTTTGAATGATTCCTCAAAAGAGTTTACATTTCTGTTATTGTCAAAACATTATTCAACTAAAATTGTAACTTTATGTTTTTCAATCAAAGGTACATTTTTTCTTCAAATGGTATTACATAGGTTGAATGTAAAGACTCCTCTCTTGTCTCCTCACATCTTGTTTCCTTGCTTCCTCTCTTTCTTCCTCTCCTCATCTCTTTTTATGTCTTTCCTCTCCGAACCTCTTATTCCCTTTCTATTTTGGTTTCCTCTCTCTTCTCTCTTGTCTCCTCACCTCTTGTTACCTTATTTCCTTTCCTCTTTTCTCTCCTCACATCTTGCTCCCTCTTTTGTTTCCTCTCCTCACTTTCTTAAATGTTCTTTTCGTCTCCTCTTTCTCTTTCGTCTCCTCTCTTTTCTCCCTCTCTCTCTTACTCCTGATTCCTTGTTACCTCACCCTTTGTGTTTTTGTTTCCTCTCCTCTTTGCTTTCCTTTGTTTCCTCTCTTGTTGACTCTACTCTTGGTCCCTCATCTCATCTTTTATGTCCTTGTTTAATTCGCTCTGGTCTCCTCTTTTTTCTCTTCCCTCGTTTCTTCTCCTAACCTCTTTTGTCCGTGTTCCCTCATTTCCCACCTCTTATTCCCTTCTCTTTTGTTTCCTTTCCTAACCTCTCATTGCCTTTTTTTCCTCACCCCTTAGTTCCCTTTGTTTCCTCTACTTTCTCGTATCTCTTATTTCATCTCCTCTCATCTTGCTTCCTTCTCTTCTCATCTCCTCTTTTTGTTTCATTCACCCTGCCTTTTCTGCCTTCCTTTGCATTTAATTTCTCACTTCCTCTTCCTCTCTAACACACCCTCCTCTCACCTTCACTTGTATCTACTTCCTCCGTATCCATCTTCCTCAACCTGTTCTCTCTTCTTCTCCTCCTTTCCTCCCCATGTTTTCCTTTTCTTTCACTTTTCCTCATCACCTCATTTTCAATCATATCTCCTCCTCTTCCTCCTCATGCCCTCTGTTGCCATGGTGATGTGATATATAACATATGGGGGATGGAGGGATGAAAAGGAGGGTGAGAAAAGTGTTACATTAACACCACGGGGTGAGACATGAAATCTGTCTCTGTGTATCTGCAGAAAGACAGACAGACGGACAGACAGACAGACAGACAGACAGACAGACAGACAGACAGACAGACAGACAGACAGACAGACAGACAGACAGACACACACACACACACACACACACACACACACACACACACACACACACACACCACACACACACACACACAGACAGACAGACTGACACACAGATAGACAGACACACACACACACACACACACACACACACAGACAGACACAGACACACAGACACACAGACACACAGACACACAGACACACAGACAGACAGACAGACAGACACACAGACAGACACAGGCACACAGACAGACACACAGACAGACACACAGACAGACAGAAAACAGACAGACAGACAACAGACAGACAGACAGACACAGACACACAGACAGACTGACAGACACACACAGACACACAGACAGACATACAGACAGACTGATAGACACACAGACAGACAGACAGACAGACTGACAGACAGACACACAGACAGACAGACACAGACAGACACACAGACAGACAGACGACACAGACACAGACAGACAGACAGACAGACAGACAGACAGACAGACACAGACACACAGACAGACAGACACACAGACAGACAGACATACAGACAGACTGACAGACACACAGACAGACAGACAGACAGACAGACTGACAGACAGACAGACAGACACACAGACAGACAGACTGACAGACACACACAGACAGACAGACACAGACACACAGACAGACAGACACACAGACACACAGACAGACAGACAGACTGACAGACTGACAGACAGACACACAGACAGACAGACACACAGACAGACAGACAGACAGACAGACTGACAGACACACAGACAGACAGACAGACAGACACACAGACACACAGACAGACAGACAGACAGGTACCTCTGTAAGGAGAAAGCAGGTGTTCTTGTGGGTTTCTTGACAGGTATATTCGGCTGGTGAGGAAAAAGAAATAAAGAAACAGTTCAGTTTATCTGCAGGTCTTACATAATAAATATTAAAACACATTTAAACTTAAGACTATTAAAGAGGACATATTATGCTCTGTTCTGATTGGTTGGCTGGCCGGCTCTCTTGTGATTGGTCAACCGCTTAGAGATGTCCCGCCCCTTAGCAACGGAGTCCAATGGAAGCGTTTCAGGATTATTAAATTGATTTTTACTAATAATTATATGGTTGGGAATTACTGACAAAGGTTAAATCAATTGAAATGATTGAATGCACTTGGTAAATGACTCTGGGCTTTACTCCCATCTGTTCTCATTTATATCTTTCATACGTTGGCCTGAAAGATGGGAAATGATATTTAGAAGTTATTTTACAGTTGCTTTTTTTAATAAATATTCAGGTTACACAACAACAGCTGAAATAATTAGTTGGTTAGGTGAGTAAAGGGTATTTTTTTATGTACAGTCAATACGTATCATGGCTCCAGATGTGAACGTTTGCTGCTTCCCTTTTTAATAATGTTAATAATGATAATGTTGAGGTTAGGACTTCACAACCATCACAAATGTGTCACTCTAGGATCATTTTTCATAATTTTCATTACAAACCGAGAAATCAACGGATTATTTCATAACGCAAATAATTATTAGTAAATAGTTTTATATGAGCTCCAACAATTTACAACAGTTAAATCCAGCTTTCACATTATTGCATACATTTGAATAATATAAAGGTATAATATATAGAAGAGATACAGGAGACTTTTTTATACTATAACTGAAAGCCAACATAAGACTATACTTGTACCAGAGTTGTTGACAGTGTGATATTCATACTTTTGTTTTTCTGGCGTATCATAACACTTCCTCCACCACAGGAACAAAGACAAAGATTTTTCTTAATATAAGCAATTCCCTTTTTGTTGGAAAACATGTAATCCTATCTCTGATAGAGAGACTTTATATGAAAGCTAACCAGTCGTGGGAAGTAACTGTAAGTAGATTTGCTCACAATTGTACTTTACATGTAGTACTTAAGTACAATTTTGATGTACTTGTACTTTACTTGAGTATTTCCATGATATGCTACTTTACTTCCAATCCTCTACAGTTCAGAGGTAACTGGTGTACTTCTACTCCACTACATGTATTTAGTACCTCTAGTTACTTCACAGATGTGGATGAATGATGTGAAATATAATCAAGTGTTAAATCAGACTTTAGTTCCACCTGGAGTAAATTCACAAGCTACCCTGCAGTATACAAAGTCATTCAAACTAGCTGCACCTTTACCAGCTTTGAGAACACTTTAATGATCAATCATTATGAAACATATCATATATATTATTCTGAAATGGACCAATCTGCACAATGACTACTTTTACTGTCGCTACTTTCACTATATTTTGATGATATTACTTTCTACTTTTACTTGAGGAACATTTTGAATGCAGGACTTTTACTGTAACAGAGTATTCCTACACTCTGGTACTTCTACTTTTACTCAAGTACACGATCTGAGTACTTCTACTTTTACTCAAGTACAAGATCTGAGTACTTCTACTTTTACTCAAGTACAGGATCTGAGTACTTCTACTTTTACTCAAGTACAAGATCTGAGTACTTCTACTTTTACTCAGAACAAGATCTGAGTACTTCTACTTTTACTCAAGTACAAGATCTGAGTACTTCTTCCACCTCTGCTGTTAACACACATCGGTCAAATCTGACGACTAACCAGTAAATCACAGACAGCTTCACAGACGGATTGACTCCAAAGGAAACAACATGTCTTCATTCGTGTTTGTTGTGATGTTTTTATATGTATCATTAAGGTTAAAGTACTCCTACCTGTCAGCATGTGTCGTCCATTGGTTCTACTGTAGTTGAATTCTTATTGTTAAACACTGATCGCGTCTTTCTCTCTCTCTCTGTGTGTGTCTCTGACAATCTGCCTTCACTCTGCCTGCAGCGGAGGATTTACATGCAGGAAGTCTGATTAAAGATCACTTCCTGTTTTTGCAGCTGCACCAACTTCCTCCAACAACATCACTTCATCAAAACGGTCACAGGATTTAAATGTGACACCAGTTTGAAAGCCTCTGCACAGGCTATCTGTCTGCAGAGGTGGAAGTACTAATTTTTCTGCATTTTCAGGTTCATATTAATACTTTTTTCCTCTACTGCTCTGATTGGTTAGCTGGCCGGCTCTGTTGTGATTGGTCAACCGCTTAGAGATGTCCCCCCCTTAGCCTATGACGTACAATTTGTTGGAACATAGTGATGTCACTTTGTAACACTGGTGCATCTATTGGCTAGCGTTGCTTAGAATGACATAATTATATATTATTAGATAACGATTTTCTTAATTAATCTATTTTTAGTTTCACAAAATAGTAAATTAAGTAAAAATGTGTTTTTTGTGAAAATTACTGCTCTTTTATTACTCAAATTCTCTCCGTGCAACAATGCTAATTTGTAAAGTAAAGATTCACCAGAGCTGTCAGATAAATATAATGGAGTAAAATAAGCAGTGTTACCCATGCCTTTTGTTTATGAACATTTATAAATAAAGTTTTATTGACGTGTGTTACCGGGGTCAGGTTGCTGTAGAGATGAGGCT
>JAAOOA010000489.1:1383271-1495771 GCA_012861695.1 Trematomus loennbergii | reverse complement strand
GTTTAATCCAATACATCTCAGAGGGAAAAATTGCACTTATTACTGGCTACATTTATCGAACCCATGGTTTCATCTAAATAACAAATGATCATTCTTTCATTACAAATACAATGTTGGAGACATGTCTAGAAAGGGAAAACAGATTTATGTTTTAGAAATCATTTGCTTCTTTCCACCCGAGATTTACCTGGTGACCTTTGGAGGGGCCCGACCCTTAGGTTGAGAACCTCTGGACTAAACTATCAAACTTTATATTAAGGAGTAAAAAAGCTGCTCTAAGATTAAGGCGTTTGTATTAATAATGTCAGTAATTAGGATATATCATCCAAAATGAGTACTTTAGTTTTGAAAAGTACATTCTACTGATGAGATGTACTATATGTAAAAGTACATAAGAGCTCAGTGTGTGTGTTTGTGGTGTGTGTGTGTGTGTGTGTGTGTGTGGTGTGTGTGTGTGTGTGTGTGTGTGTGTGTGCGTGTGTGGTGTGTGTGTGTGGTGTGGTGTGTGTGGCCTAGCATTACCATCCTTGTGGGACCTAAATCTGTTTACACAGTCACGTGTGGGGACTCGCTCCCCTTATGGGGACATAATGTAGGTCATTAATTTTAGGGTGAAGACTTGGTTAGGGTTAGGGTAAGGGTAAGGGTTAGGGTTAGGGTTAGGGTTAGGGTTAGGCATGTGTTGATTATGGTTAAGGTTAGGATAAGTCTCCAGGAAATGCATGTAAGTCAATGTAATGTCCCCTGAAGTGATGTATACATGTATGTGTGTGTGTGTGTGTGTGTGTGTGTGTGTGTGTGTGTGTGTGTGTGTGTGTGTGTGTGTACTCACGTTGCACACACTAAACGGTCCGAACGCAGCCGACTGATGAACTGGAGACCAGTAACACTCACACTTCTTCTGCAGAGAACAAAACACAACCACAGTAAACATTTTCATAAAATAATATTAAAGATAGAAACTGTCAATAAACAGATTTAAGGTTGATGAAGTTTATAAAATATGAACGTTCAAGTCAGACAAGATAACAACTTAATAACCTCTCAGAAAAAATTAGTCATAATATTATATATAAGTAAAATTGTACTAATTGAAAATGAAGATTTTTAATTCAAAATAATGAGACAATAATAAAGAATGTACACTTTCTTTGTCACATAATGACATTACATTTATTAGATAGTGAGTTAAAATTATAATGAATTAATGGGAAAATCAATTAGTTAGAAGAGTCGTTTATATTTAGATATGCTGTGAATCAACAGAAACAGTGGAGAGGTTTTTTTAATGTCATTTAATCTCATATTTACCCTTCCCATCTCTACTTCTCTGCAGGCCATGACTATCACCTGAAACACACAGAAATAAAAACCCAACATTAGTCAGAGCCTCCTTAATTGGAAACTCTGATGAAAATACTATTTAATTGATTTCAGTCTCAAGGTTGCTTAAAAACAAAAATGTTTTTTGTGCGGCAATATGTAGCTTGAGCTGGACATTATGGGTTCATGATGTGTGTTTGTATGTGTGTGTGGTGTGTTGTGTGTTGGTGTGTGTGTGTGTGTGTGTGTGTGTGTGTGTCTCTCACCTTGACGTCATATTGCCAGATCATCCTCCAGAAATCGGTCAGGGTGGAGGAGAGAGGAGCCTGAGAGGCGATATACCTGCAGTCTGAGGACGCCCCCTGCAGGACACACATACACATTACACATTACACATCACACACACACACAACACGATACTACACACAACATACTTGTACAAAGTATCTATAGCAGGGGTCGGCAACCCCTGGCTGGCACGCGGCACCGTAACCAGTGGCACACTAGGATTAAGTGGAATAAGTGTGCAAAATATTTAAATTGTATTTTCGGATCCTGAACGAGAGCGCCGCCAGAGCGCGTCTCCCCGTTACCTGCAGAAGGAAGCCATGCACGCAGCGCAGCCCCGCTCTGTTTAACTCCAGGTGACTTTCTGCCGCTTTCCTCCGTGGTGCAGGGCTGATCGTTTCACCACGGAGGAAAGCACAAATTGCAGTACCCATAAGGAGCTGTACAAATATCACAGTTTTTGCGTGGCTGTGTCTTTAGTTGAAAGCCCAGTGGCGATCTGCTCATCTCTCATCGAAATAATATGCTACAAAGGGGCGGACTGGCCATCTGTGTGTTGAACTTTCCTTCGGCTCCCAGACCGTAGTCGAGGAGGGCAGAAGCAACAAGCTTCAGGTTCAATAACCCACTTTAGCTTAATGACTGAGAGAGGCGAGCTCTTCTTGGGATGCATTTATTTAGCTGTTCTTCAGCGATCTCATCTCACTCTGCATGACCCTAATATCATAATGTGTGTTCTGGAGAATCACAGAACGGACGATCGTCCTTATTATTATGCCGTTTAAAAACCAATTATTTAAATGTGTTTGTTAAATTCGGAATTATGTAAGTTGTGCTGACAGGTACACACACTGCTTCCCCGCAGCGAGGCTCCCCCGCCCTCCTGTTGATCATTTTCGATCGTTGGCACGCTGATAACAATGACTTTTTTTAATGGCACATCATATCAAAAAGGTTGCCGACCCTGATCTATAGAGTAGCTATATTCCTAGCCTATATTCCTGCTACTGCAGTATTTTTGACTTTTTTAAAAGCATTTAATTATCCGGAATATTTATATTGTTTATATTTGATATAGGCCTATATTTCATTTTATTTTGAATTGTTAATTGTTAACTCTATGCCACTTTTTAAGTATTTGTATTTTAATGTTGAACACACTGCTCCTGTAACAAAATAATTTCCCAAAGTGGGATTAATAAAGTATCCATGTATCTATCTATCTATCTATCTATCTATCTATCTATCTATCTATCTATCTATCTATCTATCTACCTACCTACCTACCTACCTACCTATCTATCTATCTATCTATCTATCTATCTATCTATCTATCTATCTATCTACCTACCTACCTACCTACCTACCTATCTATCTAAACATGGGATACTTTATACATGATCCTGGAGTATAAGTACAACTTTTAGTCTGGCTTTTATCTAGTGTGTGTTAACTTAAAGGTCCCATGACATGGCCATTTCTACTGATCATAATTCCATTGTTGAGGTCACCTCAGTGTAATATTATATTTATAAATAGGGATGAACAAGGAGCTCTTGTTCTGAACAGCCACTGACATCTTATTCTCATTTAATTGGAACTGTTTTTAACATTTGCACCGAGCAAACGAGCGCTCCTCCTCCTACATGATTATACTCTAATTTTTACCACCATCGTTCCCCTCTGGCTAGAAAGCCTCGTCTCCTGCTAGCAGAACTGTTTAGACTTCTTTGAGCCTGCAGACATTCAGAAGGCAGAGTCAGTTTTAAATCCTGTCAAACCTGAATTGTATGTGTGTTTATGTAATCACAAGGATTAAAGGATAAGGCGGCTCTGTAGTTTTCCCATGACAAGGTCAAAACCAACATCGAGTTTTTCTTCTCTCTGGGACTCCAGAAAATGACACCAGTAATCACAAACAGATGAGAATGCTGCGTGGGGTCTGGGTGCCGTGTTGGCGGGACGTTGTGGGGCTCGCTGCTCCGCCCTTTGAGGCTCGAGGAGCGGACAGTGTGAGCTGGGTTACTGCTGCTGCTGCGTGGGGTCTGCGAGACACCGCGGAACTCAGCCTGAGCACACACACACACACACACACACACACACACACACACACACACACACACACACTCACAGCCAGGCTGTTCGCCACACAGTGCGCCACACACTCACAGCCTGAGAAAAAGATACGGCTGAGAGAGTGTGTGTGTGTGTGTGTGTGCGTGAGGAGTTCCACGGATTGGTCCATTTGGTCGTTGTTACGTCACCGTGACCAGGAAGAAAAAATGGAAAAAGAAAAATCCCCAACGAGGCGTTCTGGGGCAGCATAGACAGGTCTTTTCTGTGTTAGAGTTTTACTCGCTACAGAGTGTACTTTGAGGTTTGTGACTCTGCAGACCGTTTACATGCAGAAAAACCTTCATAACACACAAGAGGACGGGTAATAACCGGGAAAGCATGACATGGGACCTTTAAACTTGCACTGCATCTTTTCTTTCCTGAGGAGCCCCTAAGGACAAACTTTTACATTATTACTGTGCATGTCATTTGTTAGACGCTTTTATCCAAAGCGACTTACATACTCAATACTGTGGACAATCCCCACAGGAGCAATTTGCGGTGAAGTGTCTCAGGGACACAACGACATGCTGACTGCAGTGGACTCGAACTTACTACCCCCTGATTCGAAGTCCATCACACTATCCACTGAGCCACAGCCTCCCTACATTATACTTTTATACATACACATAATCACTGTTTCATGGTTAGCAGTGTTTACCTTGATGAAGCTGGCGTTGATGTAATCAGAGTCAGTGTCTGCAGTGAGGAGAGACAACACCACCCGAGACTGGTCATCTACACACACACACACACACCACACACACACACACACACCACACACACACACACACACACACACACACACACACACACACACACACACACACACACACACACACACACACCCACACACACACACACACACACAAAGAGGGTTATGAGTGTTTCATACATGTAGTGGAGTTTAAAATGTTCCATTAACTTTCAAAATAAAGTGTGTATAGAGTAAAAGGAATGACAGAAATGGCTGCTACTCAAGTACAATACTCCACCGCTGAAAAGGAACGAAGGACAGCGAGAAAGAAAGGAAGAGGAAGGAAAGACGTAAGGAAGGAAGGAAGGATGAAAGAAGGAAGAAAGGGAGGGTTTGAGGAGCGACAGAAGGAAGATGGAGGGAAGGATGGAAACAAAGGATGAAAGAGGACGAAGGATGGATGAGAGATGCAAGGAATAATGGAGGAAGCAAGAAAGGAACGACAGGAAGGAAAGAAGGAAGCAAGGAGAGATGACGGATGTTTCCTACATGGCAGGATGTCCTTGTATCTGTTCTTCTTGATGTTTTCCTTCAAAGCTCCGTCCTCCGTGGTCAAACGGAGCTCTCTCTTAACACAGAGGTCTGTGAACGCACCGTCTGCAACACACACACACACACACACACACACACACCAGAGTTCCCGTTAGCCGGTAATTACCGGACTATGACCGGTAAAATATGCTGAAGACCGGCAAATCTAAATCTCTCCGGTCAAAATGTCCGGTCAAAATAATTTCTCTTTAGCGCAATACCGCTTCAGTTGCGCCACTTATGTGACAGACAAGAAGTAGGCTATGTGACAGACCGTCTGCAAACACACACACACACATTTTGTCTCATCACTACATTTCTCAGTCAGACCAACACCTGACCGCAGTGCCATCATGGGTAAGCAAAGAGCTGTATTTTTCAGAAGTTTGAAACACACATCCATTTTCACACACACACACACACACACACACACACACACACACACCACACACACACACACACACACACACACACACACACACAACACACACACACACACACACACACACACACACACTTCCTGTTTCAGTAGCAGTCACGTGTTGCTGGTTGGTAACCCAAAGAGTCCCCATGAGCAAACACTGTTCCCTGTATAATGCTCTTGTGTGATTGATCCTTATTTGGGGCAGTAGTGAGAATTCGTGGCTGCGGAACAGTTAAATTTATGGTGACTTCAGGGGTGTTTCTTTACTCCCTGTGTGAGGCACTTCAGGACAACAATGAGGAAGTTTCTCAGCAGATTAATAATGAACTAACCTGAGATAGCAGAATGAGGAAGCAGAGTGTTGACTAACTGACCTCCACTGCCACACAGGAAGCAGCAGCTAAACACATCGCATCGTGGCTTTTTTAAAACCAACTCAGTGTTTTATTTCCCGCTCACAAAACCATGAGGATTTAAAACCTACGAGATGTTTCAGGGGAGACAAAGTACCTTTTATTAAATAATGAAGTCGTCACTTCCTCTGAAACATGAGAGTCTGCAGGAAACAGGAAGTGAAAATGAATTCAACCTGGAGCTGTAAGACACCTTTTGTTTTAAGTAAAAGTTGGACTTCTTGGAATTGTATTTAAGGAACTGAGGACACTTTAAAAAAAGATCTTGCAGGATAGAGCACAGTGCAGGACGTAAGCGCCACATTACATTAACATTACATAATTTAAAGACATCAGCAAATTAGGCATGTAGGATTTAAAATAAATAAACATTATATAGGCAAACAAGATGTATTAGCTTCAAGAAAGAAGAAACAGAAATAGACAAATGTGTTCAGGTAAACGGAGAACAAGTTAACTATATATTAAAATAAGCTAAAATAATATACAAATAAAAACTGTACAGTGGAATAAAATACTGCTTTTTGTACAAATGAATACAAATATGAGCTGTAAACAGAGCGAGTTATAAACATATGAAGGTGAAGGAGTTAAGCAGTCTTATGTTTAAAGGCCCAATTCCAATTAATCCTAAAAACAACAGGATAAAGTATTCACAGGAAATAGATCGCTCCAGATGTATTGTTTTTAAAGTTACTGCTTTACTGTTTGGGTTAATTGTGCATTGTATCAATTAGTCTGCACGGTTATTGATATGCATTGAATATAATATGACTTAGCCATTAAATATGTGGGTTAATGAGGGATCTTTAGTTTACACAGTAATGGGAATGAAGGAAAAAGGTTGAGAACACTCATATACAGTAGTTTGTGTTAAATTATTAATGTTATTGCAGAGATGTGTTTATAATAATGTTTGTAACCTCTGTACTTACTGCATTTTAAGTTATATGTTCTTTACCTTGGAGAGTTTATTGTTGGCATTGGCTAGATTTAGATAAATAATACAAAGTGTAGTTAAACAAACAAATGATGATGTGTAATTATACATAAACTACTAAAAAAAGGTATTTAAATAAGCTCGTGTTCCTGTAACATTAAAGTAGAATAGAGACACATTAACCCTCCTGTTGTCTTCGGGTCAAATCTGACCGATTTACTACTTTCATCATCATAACTTTTTTTTTTACATTCGATTGCATTAAGGCTTTATGATATCCTTCACAGTAGACATTTGAACATATAACATTGCTGATCACCACTTTCATTGAACTTTGGATGATTTAGTCAACTTTGTAAACCCATGGTGTTCCCGGATCAGATAAAACACACCCACCCACCCACTCACACACACACACACACACACACACACACACACACACACACACACACACACACACACACACACACACACACACACACACACACAACACACACACACACACACAGAACAATTTGTGCCCATCCCCGCACATTGACCACACCTGGCACACGCAATACATGTTCAGGTCTGTTCTTTGTATAGTTACTGCAGTTGTTCATGTATACCAGTAGTCTGATACAATATTTACAGTTTGAAAGGGTGTTAAATGAAATGTGGTGATGAATGGTTTTTGTGTTAATGTAATAGCAGTTAAAACAGGACCGGTCCAATTTGACCGTGAACACCAAAGTAAGGGGGGGGGGAACGAAGACAATAGAAGGGTTAATAGACACATACATTCGCAATGAAACTCATATTATGCTATGGGATACGATAAGGGCATTCCTGGATTCAAACCATCTTGGCGTCTCCCCTTTACACAAAAACAGGTCAATAAAACAGGTGAGACAAATGGAGAAAGTACATTTAGAACCGAAGGACACATATATATGCATTTATTAATTTATTAATAATGAAATTATGTCTAGGTTTTGAAGTTAATTATGTATTAATACAACGCCATGTGCATGCGTACAATTTAATTGACACTGTAACCCCTTACATGTAAAATATATAAATATTTAAAAAAAGTAATAGACACATTAATGCATCTTTATTAAATGAGCCATTCTGCAAATTGAGTATTTTTACTTTTTGTCTATTAATGCTTATACTTTTGTATTTAAAGAGATCTTACTTCCACCACTGTCAGTATAAAGTGTTAACAGCCTGCATGCATGTAAAGAAACGTGCGTGGTCAAATTCTCACCTCCCACTTCTTAAAATATCGAAGTCATTTCAGAAAATAAAGCCTCGTCAGCAGCAACCGCTCTCGACATAACGCGAAGATTATATATATAATTGTGCGGTGAGAGAGAGACGAGCAGAAATAACCTGCAGCTTCTTCTCCGTCTCTGTTTGTGTCACTAAGCAGTAAACATTGTCTTCTGGTGTCTAGAAACATCTCAGAGTTTATTTTCCTCTCCATGTATTCTGTCTTTATTTACTGTCTGCTGACCAAACGGCAAACGGCTGCTTTGTCTGAATCCTTCTTTGTGTTTTAATGAATGTTTGTACTGATAGTTTATGTGATCTATTGTCCACTTTGGTCATTTATCCCTGTCTACTTTTCCAAAATATATTCTGAACACTTAAATATATAATCATAACATTTGAACAACAACTTTTACAGTTTTTAAAGTGTGTCTCCTGCAAATACAGCAAAGTGTAAACTGTGTAAAAGTATTACAAAGTGTTTTGTGATGAATGAAAACTGATGTTTGTTGTCAACAGCTGACGTTAAATTGACCAGACTTATTTCTGTGGATTGATATGACTGCACATAGTCCCTTATTACTCCTTAGCAATGGTCTGTTCTCCTTAGCAACAGTCTGTTCTCCTTAGCAACGGTCTGTTCTCCTTAACAACAGTCTGTTCTCCTTAACAACAGTCTGTTCTCCTTAAGAACAGTCTGTTCTCCTTACCAGTGGTCTGTTCTCCTTAGCAGTGGTCTGTTCTACTTAGCAATGGTCTGTTCTCCTTAAAACAGTCTATTCTCCTTAGCAACAGTCTGTTCTCCTTAGCAACAGTCTGTTCTCCTTAGCAACAGTCTGTTCTCCTTAGCAACAATCTCCTAGCTGAGTATTAGGAACCTCTGGAATGTCCAAATTGACCAATCAGAATCAAGTATTCAACTAAGCCGTGTAATAATAGAGAATATAAAGAGTTTAATTTCAACGCAAACCTACACAGACGTTTATAATTATCCTGTCTGTTAAGATCTTAGTTTCCAAGTAAGATTAAGAAGCATGAAATTCAAAGTTGTGGTAAAAAATCTAAACTATTTTCAACTGTAATTGTTTTTCTTTCCTTTAATCTTTATTGGACATATTTAATTTCTTATGTTTTTTCCTCTTATTGGATATTTTATGGCACATTTGTCCTTTCTTATGTTTATATTATATATGTTATTAAATAAATGTTCTTCTATTTTATTAACTCTAAAATGGAACAACTGTCACAAAGTTTCCCCCTGGGATACGTAATGTTTTCTGTATCTGAAAAAAAACAAGAAAGCTTGGAAAGCAAAAGGTTAACTTGTTGTGTTTGATAGTTTAGGATAAAGGAGTGATCTGTAATCACACATTTTTTTGTTCAACTTTTAGTATTGATATCAGGACAGAAAAAAAAAACACCTGTTTCCACGGCACCTTGGCAATTCAAATCTAACACACACTTAAGCTATATTCAAATCTTCACAAAAAACTCTAAGGCACTGTCTTTATAAACAACTAAAATGTCTATATTGTAATTGCATAGTCCTGATATCGAAACACATCAGAGGTCATTTTAGGTCAAACATGGCAATGCAATTAGGCTTTTTAATTGTTTAAAAATATATTTGTATCTACATGTATCCTTATCCAAAGAGTACATGAAACAAACTTAGTTTACATCCTTGAAGCACTCCTGAAAATGTGTGTGTATTTACATCTAGCATGCTTTATTAATACACGGCTTAGTTGAATACTCGAAGCTGAATTTCCAACATTCGGCAGTCCGCTCTTTTTCCTCATTTTAACATGCTGCTGTGACGAAATGTTTTCCCAATTTGTGATCAATAAAGTTTATCTTCTCATCTCTATCGCTCCTTTCCTTATTCACTTATTCATCTTAAATTAAGTCGAATAGATTATACGCGCAATCAACATGAACTGGACTATAGAAGACACACTCAGTAAAACATGCAAACATAAACAAAGCAGCTCCATGTCACCGACTGCAGATCATTTGAATGGAGACACTAAAACACATTCAGCTAAAACAGAAGCTTTTTCCAGGAACACAAGAGAGTTACTGTAACCCCAACCGTGTGTGTGTGTGGTGTGTGTGTGTGGTGTGTGTGTGTGTGTGTGTGTGTGTGTGTGTGTGGTGTGTGTGTGTGTGTGTGTGTGTGTGTGTGTGTGTGTGTGTGTGTGTGTGTGTGTGTATCATAATACCTTTATCCATCCACAGAGGGGACATTTACATTTGTTACAGCAAGTAAAGAGTGTGAGTGTTTCAGTTTGTATTTAGCAGGTAAGAGTATATGCAGACAAACCACAAACAAGTCAAGTAAGAGGAAGCTGCAACAAACAGTGTGGTGTGTGTGTGGTGTGTGTGTGTGTGTGTGTGTGTGTGTGTGTGTGTGGTGTGTGTGTGTGTGTGTGTGTGTGTGTGTGTGTGTGTGTGTGTGTGTGTGTGAGACATTTCATACATTTACACGCATTAACCTCACACACCAGGGCTGCCCTTATTTCACTTGAAATGTCACCTGAATTCTCATGTGACATTTAGAGAGATGTTTTTATCTAAATATATTATTTATTAACACAAATGCAGCAACTGTGCACTCTTTGTATGCAATATATATTTAAGTATATATCATTTCATAGAAGTTGATAGGAACTAACTTGTTTTTCAAATTAGTTTTGACACAAATACAGATATAGTTGTCTTACAAAAGCTCTGCAAATCTGTCAGCATTATGCAGCATTACGCCGAAATGGAAACTAACACGCATTCATTTAACTGTTGCACCTTGAGGCTGTGAAAAAGTCACACACACACGCACACGCACACGCACACGCACACGCACACACACACACACACACACACACACACACACACACACACACACACACACACACACAACACACACCACACACACACACACACACCACACACACACACACACACCACACACACACACACACAACAGGTGTAAACTCACAGTGTATTCCTGATCCAGGGTGGCTGGATCCTCAGCCTTCAGAGCAGAGAGCAGCGAGGATAGCAGCTCCATGTTGCATCAAAACATCCAAAACACATCTGAAAAAAAGCACATCCGACACCTGAGCTGACGTCCTCTGAGTGTGTGGTGGGTGTGTGTGTGTGTGTGTGGTGTGTGTGTGTGTGTGTGTGTGTGGTGTGTGTGTGTGTGTGTGGTGTGTGTGGCTGACCAAACCCAACCTCTCTCTCGCTCTATGACTGTATGGTTCTCTTCACTTCTGTGTCTCAGTTTTGCTGATAGTTAATAATTGAACTCCAGATAACAATGCACCTCCCTCCGTGTGTGTGTGACGTGTGTGTGTTGTGTGGTGTGTGTGTGTGTGTGTGTTAGACTAGAGAACAAGGAAGTGTGAAGAAACTTTAAATGAATTGACAGAAAGTGTAAGATAACTTCACGTTTTATTTGTTATGTGACTTCCTTCCTCTTCACCAATAAACTGATAATGAGCATTTTGACATACAATGAGACACCTGTGTGTGTTTGCAGGCAGCATAGAGATAGATATACAAGATAAAAGCAGAAAAGTGTTTTACAATGTTGAGATACTTTACCTGAGTATTTCCATTGTATGCTCCTTTGTTCTTCTACTCCTCTACAGTTCAGAGGTAAATGGTGTACTTTTACTCCACTACATGTATTTAATACCTTTAGTTACTTTACAGATCTGGATGAATGATGTGAAATCTAATCAAGTGTTAAATCAGACTATAGTTCCACTGGAGTAAATTCACAAGCTACCCTGCAGTATACAAAGTCATTCAAACTAGCTGCACCTTTACCAGCTTTGAGAACACTTTCATGATCAATCATTATAAAACATATCATATATATTATTCTGAAATGGACCAATCTGCACAATGACTACTTTTACTGTCGCTACTTCACTATATTTTGATGAGAATACTTTTCTACTTTTACTTGAGGAACATTTTGAATGCAGGACTTTTACTGTAACAGAGTATTCTACACTCTGGTACTTCTACTTTACTCAAGTACAAGATCTGAGTACTTCTACTTTTACTACAAGATCTGAGTACTTTTACTCAAGTACAAGATCTGAGTACTTCTACTTTTACTCAATCTGTACTTCTCGCTCCTGTGTATTTCTCTTCAGGACAGAAAAGGCACATATGGATGTTTGTGATTAAATGCAGAAACTGATGTAACACCGACCTCTAGTGGTTAAGGTGATTACAAGTACATTTACTTGTGTGTGTGTGTGGTGTGTGTGTGTGTGTGTGGTGTGTGTGTGTGTGTGTGTGTGTGTGTGTTGTGGTGTGTGTGTGTGTGTGTGTGTCTGTATCATAATACCTTATCCATCAGAGGGGACATTTACATTTGTTACAGCAAGTAAAGAGTGTGAGTGTTTCAGTTTGTATTTAGCAGGTAAGAGTATATGCAGACAAACCACAAACAAGTCAAGTAAGAGGAAGCTGCAACAAACAGTGTGTGTGTGTGTGTGTGTGTGGTGTGTGTGTGTGTATGTGGTGTTGTGGGTGTGTGTGTGTGTGTGTGTGTGTGTGTTGAGACATTTCATACATTTACACGCATTAACCTCACACACCAGGGCTGCCCTTATTTCACTTGAAATGTCACCTGAATTCTCATGTGATTTAGAGAGATGTTTTTATCTAAATTATTTATTATTAACACAAATGCAGAAACTGTGCACTCTTTGTATGCAATATATATTAAGTATATATCATTTCATAGAAGTTGATAGGAAACTAACTTGTTTTCAAATTAGTTTTGGCACAAATACAGATCATAGTTGTCTTACAAAAGCTCTGCAAATCTGTCAGCATTATGCAGCATTACGCCGAAATGGAAACTAACACGCATTCATTTAACTGTTGCACCTTGAGGCTGTGAAAAAGTCACACCCACAACACACACACACACACACACACACACACACACACACAACACACACACACAACACACACACACACCACACACACACACACACACAACACACACACACACACACACACACACACACACACACACACACACACACACACACCACACACACACACACACACAACACATAAACATATGGACAGGGGTTACTATTTAAAAAAAATTGCAAATGTATCCCGGCCCTCCCGTTGGCAAGTCGGGCCTGCCAGCAGCCCTCTACTCGCTACAAACTTAAATATGAAAACATAGCCGTGGGAACATGTTTCAAATGGGGGGTGCTGTGGGGATGACACCAGGGCCGGTTCTGACCAATTTGCTGCCCTAGGCAAGATTTTTGCTGGTTCAATTATATCTTATTTTATCAGTTAACATTTATTTATTCATCCATATTTTTTAATCTCTCCAGTTTTAAAGGATATTGTTGGTTTACTGTCCTATAGTATACATGTGCCAAGAGCAAGGACTGTCTTAGGTAAGACAGCTTTTATGTGCGCAGCTCCACTTGCTTGGAACAATCTTCAGCAAGAATTGAAACTGAGCAATCTCATTCCTCTGCATGTTTTTAAAGCTAGGCTAAATGAAATGCTCGTTGATACTATGGGTACTTGTAAATGTCTATAACTATGTAAATGTATCCTGTAAATATAATGTATGATGTCCTTTATTGTTTTATGTTTCATGTGGAACCTATATGCTGCAGGTCTCCCTTGAAAAAGAGATCTATGATCTCAATGGGACAATCTGGTTAAATAAAGGTTTGAAATGAAATGAAATGACATTGGAATGATTTCAAACCTGTTTTTATTTATCCTAATAATTATAAAGTGTGCCTTGGAAATATTTGTTTACATAAATTGTGATAAAACCGTTTGAGACACACTGAGATAACTTAAACTAAAACACTCAGAGTCCTTTACCTCACTGAGCCTCTCAGGGCAATGGAAAATGTAACCGGGTGAAAAGGGTGTTATCTTTACTTAATTATGAATGTGAACAGTTGCATCAACAGCTTTTACAATGTGCTGCTGACTGCTGGAAAGTGGTTTTACTTGAATGTATTTGTTTCGTCCATTGTGCTAATGCAGGTGGGGCCGACCAGTTATACAAGAGGTAGATAATAGCTGTACTTTTTTTGAGCCACATGCCATGATGCACCAACATAATTGTATTATTTAGACTGACATTAAGAAGTTGAATCAACTAATTACAGGGCGAGAGAGTGAGAAGAGAGTGAGAGTGAGAGAGAGGAGAGAGAGAGTGAGAGTGAGAGTGAGAGTGAGAGAGAGAGTGAGAGAGAGAGAGAGAGAGAGAGAGAGAGAGAGGAGAGAGAGAAGAGAGAGAGAGAGATATCAGAGGATATCAGACAAAGTGATATGAGTGATAGTGAAACGTTTTAACTTTCATTTAGCAAAAAATAGCGTGAAACTTTACATGCAAGTTCAAAGTAACTTCCTGAAATGTAATTGTCTGCGGTGATTCTACGGAGTCCCCAAAGGCCCAAAATTGTGCACACAAAACATATTTTCGGCTGCCCGGGCATAAGGAAGTTGCTCTACTGTCTAGTTTAAACTCCCACTTCACTACTTTACATTCAAAACAAATAGCTTATAAAATGTGGCACGGCATTATTGATAAGCTACATATTAGTCTATAAAATAGTTACATCATACTTATCTTAACCAGCAACACCAATAAAATACTGCTTCACATAAATGCATCGCAAATAATCATCAGTTTGTATTCAATGCATATAGAGGCAACTGAACCACACATCAACATGTCATCCATGCATTTCTTCACTTGTCAGTGTTGTTCAAGCTCTCAAACAAACAAGCGGGCAGTACATCACATTGGCTCTTTTTGCTGCTACTTTGACAACATGGTTGCAACCGGTTTTGTTTTCGTGCTGTTGATGCCAATTTTCATTTTTTATATAGTGAGTTGATGATTTCATAAACTAAGAGTGAGGTACATTTTCGCCTCGCAAATTTTCCATCCAAATGAAGCAACATTTCTAAATCATTTTCAGACAAATTTGACTACACATGTTAGTGTTGTTAGATCTGATTGTCTTATATTTTTGTACAGCACTTTTAATTGCTTTGTGTTGAAAGGTGCTATATAAATGCCTAGTGAGGACTCACAATCTACTAGGATTAATAAATGTCCAAAGTGTCTATTACGTTAGTAGGAAATCCAACCTAGAGCAATTGAGCATTGGAATAGAACATGTTGTTCCATAAGGCCCAATGAGAACAAACACGAGGCAGAATCTAAACAGGAAAGTGTAAAAACATGTTGAATCATTAAACATCTGATAGAACAAGAACAAGACACAACTAGTTTTTGTTTTTCTAAAAACAAAACAATGAGGTAGATACTAGCTATCATTTTTTTTAAGGAGGGGCAGCTTGGGCGTATTGTTGTACATAGCCGTGGGAACATGTTTCAAATGGGGGGTGCTGTGGGGATGACACCAGGGCCGGTTCATAAGCCTGTGACATAAGATTTTCAACTACATAATTACTCTGTAGCTATGTCAGATTGACAATAAAGAACCTTGAACCTTGAACCCTTGGTTCTGACCAATTTGCTGCCCTAGGCAAGATTTGTGCTGGTTCATTTATATCTTATTTTACCAGTTAACATTTATTTATTTATTTATCCATATTTTTTAATCTCTCCAGTTTTAAAGGATATTGTTGGTTTACTGTCCTATAGTATACATTGGAATGATTTCAAACCTGTTTTTATTTATCCTAATAATTATAAAGGTGTGCCTTGGAAATATTTGTTTACATAAATTGTGATAAAACCGTTTGAGACACACTGAGATAACTTAGACTATGAACTATCTAAACACTACCTCACTGAGCCTCTCAGGGCACATGGAAATGTAACCGGGGTGAAAAGGGTGTTATCTTTACTTAATTATAAATGTGAACATCAAGGCCGAAAATTCGTTTTTTTTGTATTATATTTGTATTATATTTCCATTTAATCTTGTGGACGTGCAGATTCCCTGTCCTCCATCAGGGGTGCTGCAGCACCCTCAGCACCCCTACTTACCACGGCCCTGTATGAAAAGGTTCAACTACGCACACACTCATCATCTCGGCTCGCGCAGCACGTCACAGGCATAGGGTGTTTCTCAATCGCGAGTAAAGCCTCTTCAGAGCCACTATTTCAAGCATACTACGTCATTGAGTGCCGCCGAAGGACTGTTCCAATCTCCAGTATACTTGGAAATCTACCGAGCCCGGCGTACTCCGTTTGGAGAAATATCGAGTCTGCACATGAGTAGACTTTGCGGTCTTAAATCCCCACAATGCTTTGCGCACGGACCAATTTCCCCAAATCTGTGGCGGAAGATGTAAGGCGTGTTTCCACACTTCGTTTTCCGAATGCCAGGAAGTATTCTTGACTCGCTTTCTGAAGCAAGATGCTCGGCAGACATGTGCTACCAAACAAACGTACTCGCGATTGAGAAACACCCAGTGATTGTGCAAGAGGTGCAGTGCAGGCATATTGTTATTCAAGAGATGCGTTGTTCTTTTGGAAAACATGTTTTTCTTTTCAATAATACTCATTACATTGACACATGCATTATTTGTGATCAAAATAATGGTTGTTGGTAATGTATTAGCGACCCCCACAGATGTATGATTTCACTGCGTCCGTGGGAGCTCAGACCCTCCTCATGGGAGCTCAGCTCTTGGCTCCCACATAAACTCGAACCCTGCCTCAACTCATCTGAAGCAGTCATCGGGCCTCTCCACCTGTGGGACCCCCCATCAGACGCAGAGGATCCAGCGTGGAGGCCCTCGAGGACCCAGGTTCTTCACCGCCAGTTATGCCGAGCAGCAGCCGGCTTCATGACAAACTTCCTCGGACTCAGCGCCCTTCCAGGGCTCCGGCAGTGGTCCACTACTGACTTCCACCCCTCTACAGAGACCCCGCGACTCCGCAGAGCTCCTGAAATGTTAGGTGACTGGGTCAGTCACTAAGGGTTGTTAAAGTTTAACCTGAGTCAGGGTGTCAGCAGGTTTGTTCCTAAATCAGTAAAAAAAAAGAAAAGTTCCATAGTAATTCTATGCTCTTAAGCTAAAGTTATTTAATTAAATTGTTATACATCCACAGTGTCTGTTCTATTTCATTGCAGATAGGGCAGGGCTGCAGATCGGGTAATGACAGGCCGTGTATCAATTCAGTGGCTGCACCCTTCGGAGTACGCAGCCTACGCGGTCCACGGAGGACCCAGCACGTAGACCGGGTAGGCTGGACCGAGCAGCCTACGAAATGAGCCTACGGAGCGCTTTGTATTTACGTCACGTGATACGCGCTGTTCGGTTGCGCTGCTCCAGCAGCCTGCTAGGAAATTAGCTTACAAGCTAACTCAGCTGAAAAGGATCCAGAAACTTTACTTTTATTTTTTTACTTTAACCATTTTTTGGAGATCACCGACGGCGATGAAATAAAGAGGACCATGGCCAGGTAAATAAGATTAAGCTGTTCCTTTAGCCCCCAGTAATGTTACATTAGTAAGTTAACAAGTACATTATATATAGCTGATGTAATTTAATCATATTATTTCATATTTAAAATAAGTCTTAATTTTTCTGTGCTAATAAAACAATATGTTTTTTAATGAACAAAAGCATGTTGTATAGATTGATTCTTAACAATATTAGTGTTCTAATCTTAATAGCTGTGATTATAACAGTTTATATTCTCCTTCTTCCCCTAAACCGGGAAGGGAAGATTTTTTTTTAAATATTGAAGTTAAAAGCATCAATCTGGTGCACTTTGAGAGCAAAATGAAGAGATCTATGGATACCTCTCTCAACACCCATATGAAGCAGAACTGTAAACAGATGTACTTTTCTTTATGGATATTTTACTAATCACTCCCTTTTAAACTCTATTCTTGTTTTACTGCCATATAGTATTTCATAACTGTTTTCCTTTATTCTCTTTTTTTTAATAACTATAATGATCATATGAAGGTGTGCCGCGGAAATAATCTTTTGAATAATTTGTGACCAAACGTTTGAGACCCACTGAGATAACTTAGACTAAAGTTATGTATCTAAACACTCAGAGAGTCCTTTAGCTCACCTGAGTCTAGGGTGACCAGATGTCCCGCTTTGCGCGGGACTGCACAGCATTTTCACGACTTTTGGTGCGTCCCGCAAATTGAGACGATGTCCCGCATATTTCATTTTGATTGGCCAAAACGCTTTTCTGCGGAGAAAGGCCGGCTCCGCCCATTATTATATGTTTTAAACGGCATTATGTAAGTTGCGCTGACAGGCGACAGAGGTCCACAGTGTACCCAACCCCCCCCCCCCCCCCCCCCGTTGACAGTTCATGCGTCAACATTACATTTACATGTCCCACATTGTCCCACACAAACATACTCTCTGTCCCACTTGTGGCTTTCTGGCACCTGGTCACCCTACCTGAGTCTCTCAGTCTGAGAGGAGAGGACTCTCCTCCAGCTTCTTGTGGAACAAACAGCTCCTTATGTCCGTTAGTGCAGCTAGCTAACCAGATGCTAACAACACGGTCCATGCTGACACTGGTCTCTCCCTCTCTCTATCACACTAAATGCGCTATTGCCACACACACACAGAGCCAAGCTTGAATGACACAAGCACACGTTTATTTCCATGCAACTCTCTGATTGGTCTGGTGTCATGCCTCTGTTGCATTCACTGAACACGGGAAATTACAGTGCTGCCGTCCTCTCTTGTGTCATGATGAGGTTCACGTAAAGCACGGTTAATGTATTATATTATTGAGGGAGAATTGTCCGGGGCTACAGAAAAAACATTCGGGGCTAAAGCCCGGATGCCCAGGCCAGGCGACGCCACTGGTAATATACACACATCTTATTGTGAGGTTGATTTCACATACACCACTTCGACGTTAGCTTGTCTACATACTCGAGCATAGCCAATTCAAATTAACCTTAGCATGCATACAGTTCCTACCTACATAATAAAATATCTCTCTAAGTTACAAGGATGACCTTATTTTATCAACCTCAAACAGAAGCCTTTTGTTCTCCAGTATTATCCCACTTAACGCTTAACACTTGTCTATTTCGTTTTAACCTTTATATATACGGTCTATGGTTTTAAGTTAACTTGGAGGCTACGATTAGCATGGTTAGCACCGATGTAGCTACCACTCACTTACACGCAAACCTAAGCCTTAACATTCATTACGTAGCTGATTAAAATCATAAACACATAAGTACTCGAATTTCACTTACCGCAAAACGGCATTCATGCACCGTCTGTTTTAACCGCAGAGCGAGTCACAATAGTCCGATATATAAGCATGAAGAACAAACAAACACGGCCGGGATCAAGTTGTGTTCCCTGGATGAACTGACCAGGCAGAGTCCCTGTAGCTTCACGGACGGAGCAGCTAGCAGAGAGACAAGAAGCTAACAGCAGCAGTCACTCAATGTGACCACGCCCTAATTTATGCAAAAACTTTAAGACCTAATATAAATAAAAGGGTCGTGTTAGAAAACAATTCACTCACAGATCCATAATCATGAAGGTGGAATATAACTATATACATAATAAAATGTATTGCAGCCAGGGCTAGAAACGTTTTTTTTCTGCTGTGAAATTGGGCATTTTAACATGGGGTCTATGGAAATGGCTCCTTTCTGCAGTCATCGCCTATCGGCCAATATATGAACTGCAGTTTGTGGCACTTCCGTATTGGCGTCCCGGCTCTTCCCCAGAGTTTGCCGCTTGGTTAAAACCCAATACTCACATTTATTAGTGATAACTCCGCTTGCTGCTGCTTTTAAATCCACTCTGCTGGGGAGACCGGACAGCCATTTCATTTGAAAAAAACTCAAGTGTGTCAAGTGTCCTATTAGAGTATTAGAGTTGCCGTATGTAGTTGTCAAATATGGCGTACAGATCGGGCAGGGGGACAGTAGTGACTGTGGGTGTTTCTCAATCACGAGTAAAGCTGCTTCAGAGCCACTATTTCAAGCATACTACGTCATCGAGTGCCGCCGAAGTACTGTTCCAATCTCCAGCATACTTGGAAATCTACCGAGCCCGGCGTACTCCGTTTGGAGAAATATCGAGGCTGCACATGAGTAGACTCTGCGGTCTTAAAATACCCACAATGCTTTGCGCACGGACCAATTTCCCCAAATCTGTGGAGGAAGATGTAAGGCGTGGCCTCTCATATGACGCACACCTGCACACTTGCTAGCCTGTTCCACTCCACTTAGATTTCCAAGTATGCTGGAGATTGGAACAGTACTTCGGCGGCACTCGATGACGTAGTATGCTTGAAATAGTGGCTCTGAAGCAGCTTTACTCGCGATTGAGAAACACCCCCAGAGTCACTACCCGATCGGTCCACCTGCCCGATCTGTACTGCGCATGTGCGAGATGGTCCGCCATATTGGACAACTACATATGGCAACTCTACTAGGACACTTGACACAGTGGCTTTTGGCAAAGCAGAAAAAGAACCGAGAGAGATGAGTTATTGTTATTACAACGTGACTTCACTATTATTTAACAACTCTTTTTATTGGGTTCTTTTATTTGGGGTTAAATACATTGTCAGAATAAGTGAGACATGGATTTAACTTCTGTTAGACACAGTGGCGTCGCCTGGCCTGGGCATCCGGGGCTTTAGCCCCGAATGTTTTTTCTGTAGCCCCGGACAATTCTCCCTCAATAATATAATACATTAACCGTGCTTTACGTGACCTCATCATGACACAAGAGAGGACGGCAGCACTGTAATTTCCCGTGTTCAGTGAATGCAACAGAGGCATGACACCAGACCAATCAGAGAGTTGCATGGAAATAAACGTGTGCTTGTGTCATTCAAGCTCGGCTCTGTGTGTGTGTGTGGCAATAGAGTGGCGAAGTCCCTCCCACTTACTTCCGGGGTATGGGACCTTATTTCGGAAAAATTATGCATTGAAGTCAATGGGGAGAGAAAACTTATCTTTCGATCCCGTTTGAATTGTGCCATGAATTACACATATGATGTTTGTCAATCTTAAAAAATCATTTCCATGTAAAAAAGTCACAGTTTGTCTTAAAACTGTTGAAATATAAGACTTTGAAAAATACGAAACTAGAAAGACTACAAATCCCAGAGTCGCGTAAGTGATGTCACAATTGAGACACTACGATACACGTATAATACCGTATATATACGATCAGCGCCATATAGATAGAATCTATCTATATGGCGCTGGCTAGATAAGATAACTTTCACAAGATGCCTGTGTGCTTAGTACCAGGTTGTTATTATACCAGCAATGGTCTTGCTCGTTCTTTTGCTTCCCGTCTGATGAAAGAGGAGTGTTGAGATCAAGTAGCTACCTAGCTAGCTAGCACGTTAGTTAGCATTACAGCCTTGTCATTTTTATTAGCCTTAACATGAAGTAACATTAAGTAACCCAAAATGTTAAACAGTAAGAGTAGTAGTCATATTTCGTGAACCCTTTGAAGTACTGTCACCGGTGTGATCATTCTATAATACACCATTTAAGCCCGGGGGAGAAATGCTAACGCTAACGCTAGCGATCTTCTCTACTTCATGCTATCTGCACAAATGGTTGACATTAAACATTAAAACGACCAGGCAGTTCAGAGAGAATCAAAGGAAGGCAGGCAGGCAGCTTTGCATGACATTCTTCAGGACGTGTTTCATTGTGGTGATAGTGTGTAGTCAATCGTTTGTTGACACAGTAGTGACGGCCATCTTGGTGACGTGTGTTGTTGACCAGAGATGTAGTTCATTGAGCGTTCACACAAACAAATGTGTTACTTCACAGTTTTACGACACATTTTTTTTTTTTGACTTGCAAAATTATCTTTTAAATTGACAAACATCATATGTGTAATTCGTGGCACAATTCAAACGGGATCGAAAGATAATCTTTCTCTCTCCATTGACTTCAATGCATAACTTTTCCGAAATAAGGTCCCATGGGTCCCCGGAAGGGGAGGGACTTCGCCACTCTATAGCGCATTTAGTGTGATAGAGAGAGAGAGAGGAGAGAGAGAGGGAGAGGGACCGGTGCCAGCATGGACGTGTTGTTAGCATCTGGTTAGCTAGCTGCACTAACGGACATAAGGAGCTGTTTGTTCCACAAGAAGCTGGAGGAGAGTCCTCTCCTCTCAGACTGAGAGACTCAGGTGAGCTAAAGGACTCTCTGAGTGTTTAGATACATAACTTTAGTCTAAGTTATCTCAGTGGGTCTCAAACGGTTTGGTCACAAATTATTCAAAAGATTATTTCCGCGGCACACCTTCATATGATCATTATAGTTATAAAAAAAATAAGAGAATAAAGGAAAAACAGTTATGAAATACTATATGGCAGTAAAACAAGAATAGAGTTTAAAAGGGAGTGATTAGTAAAATATCCATAAAGAAAAAGTACATCTGTTTACAGTTCTGCTTCATATGGGTGTTGAGAGAGGTATCCATAGATCTCTTCATTTTGCTCTCAAAGTGCACCAGATTGATGCATTTAACTTCAATATTTAAAAAAAAATCTTCCCGGGGGAGCATCCCCCGGACCCCCCTAGAGGAGGTGAGGTCCCCACTCATAAAAAATACCACTTTACCCCTGCCTATATGCCGTGAGCTGATTATCGAGCCTTCATTGTAACAGTCGCGGGTGTACTGTGTGTGTGCGTGTGGGGAGTGTTGCAGTGAAAAATGCCACTGTAGTGCCGCCGCCACTGTGGGCTAAGCCCCGAATGTTTTCAGGTCCAGGCGACGCCCCTGGTTAGACAGCTATCATACTGAATAAATATTTACTGTGAATGTATGCAAAAATGTATAGCATATAGCTGTCTAACAGAAGTTAAATCCATTTCTCACTTATTCTGACAATGTACTTAACCACCAAATAAAAGAACCGAATAAAAATAGTTGTTAAATAATAGTGAAGTCACGTTGTAATAACAATAACTCATCTCTCTCGGGTTTTCGGAGTTTTCTTTGTGTGCTTTGCCAAATGCCAGTGTCAAGTGTCCTAGTTGGGTTGCCGTACGGAGTTGTGCAATATGGCGGACCATCTCGCACATGCACACTGCAGATAGGGCAGGGCGGCAGATCGGGTTACAACAACAACAGTGGTAAAGTCCAAGTAGGAAGTCAGACTGCCAGGCGCCATTTTACAGCTCGACGGAGCAGGAGGAGAACAACAACACCAGGGTGAGTGTTAACACCAGGATCTGCTTTTTAAGTTATTTTAACACATTATTTACTCTGTTTTACTGGATGTCAGAACATCAGCGTCCTAGAGTCCAATGAGACTTCTACAAGTGTTGTACACTTTTTTAATGACTACTTTTACTTTTGGTACTTATATTATATTTTGATGATAATACTTTTCTATTTTTACTTGAGTAACATTTTGAATGCAGGACTTTTACTGTAACAGAGTATTCCTACACTCTGGTACTTCTACTTTTACTCAAGTACAATATCTGAGTTCTTCTACTTTTACTAAAGTACTAAAGTACAAGATCTGAGTTAGTGTTGCACGGACACGGTGTACCGATACTTGAAAGGTACTGCTGCACACCCTGCTGTTAAAAACGTTACGATTCCTCCGTTTCATTAGTATCGGTACTCTACGAATGACGGGGAAGAGTACTCCGGTGAGAAAGCGCCGTTTTAATAAGAGCCGTGTGTGTTCAGCTTCCACTCCCTGGAGAAGGGTCCAGCTGCGGCCGCGGCAAGTACACGACACTACACGACACGCCCCCTACACGACACGCCACCTGGCACAACACTACGGTGGCTGAGAGATCGTACATGGCAGATTAAAAACGAATTGCAAATGTTATTGTAGCATTTTAAGCAACTATTAGGCAAATAAATTAATAACCTAGTCCAGGGGTCGGCAACCCCTGGCACGCGTGCCAGCATTGGCACGCGGCACCGTAACCAGTGGCACACTAGGAATAAGTCGAATAAGTGTGCAAAAATATTTAAATTGTATTTTCGGATCCTGAACGAGACCGCCGCCAGAGCGCGTCTCCCCGTTACCTGCAGAAGGAAGCCATGCACGCAACGCAGCCCCGCTCTGTTTAACTCCAGGTGACTTTCTGCCGCTTTCCTCCGTGGTGCAGGGCTGTACCAATTGCAGTACCCATAAGGAGCTTTACAAATGCCGCAGTTTTTGCGTGGCTGTGTCTTTAGTTGAAAGCCCAGTGGCGATCTGCTCATCTCTCATTGAAATAATATGCTACAAAGGGGCGGACTGGCCATCTGTGTGTTGAACTTTCCTGTCGGCTCCCAGACCGTAGTCGAGGAGGGCAGAAGCAACAAGCTTCAGGTTCAATAACCCACTTTAGCTTAAATGACTGGAGAGAGGCGAGCTCTTCTTGGGAGGCCGTTGCATTTATTTAGCTGTTCTTCTGTTTCACAAAATACTTCACAGACCTCTGTTTTTCTGCTGCCTCGTTTCACTCCCAGAAACAAACACACGCTCGCTCACTCTCGCTCTACCATCCACACACATGCACACGCCACACCCCTCTCTCTCTCTCTAAAGGGACAGCGATCTCATCTCACTCTGCATGACCCTAATATCATAACATGTGTGTTCTGGAGAATCACAGAACGGACGATCGTCCTTATTATTATGCCGTTTAAACCAATTTAATTAAATGTGTTTGTTAAATTCGGCATCATGTAAGTTGTGCTGACAGGCACACACACACACTGCTTCCCCGCAGCGAGGCTCCCCCCGCCCTCCTGTTGATAGTTCACCAGCGTCAAGCTCCTCAACCCCCCCCCGTTGATAATTCTCGATCGTTGGCACGCTGATAACAATTTTTTTTTTTAATGGCACTTCATATCAAAAAGGTTGCCGACCCGTTTGAGACACAACAGTATAACTTTCAACCCAAATCATTTTGTCAACAAACGGTGGTTTAGTAAACTTTTTTTAAAATATATAAAATAGGTATTAATGAGATAATCTATTAATTATGTTTGTCTAACTGCTACACATGTATTTATTCATACATGTAGATATTTGTGAACATCTAAATATAGTTGTTAAAGGTTTTAAGATATACATAATCACATCATGGGGTCATTAAGGACCAAATTAGGAGGGCCAGTCAGGCCACTAATGAGCTCAATCATTCACATGTATTATTATTACTTTATAAATTAAAAGTACTAGGGGTCTATTACAAAACCTTTGAAGGAATCGTCATGCATTCTGAATGTTTCTGTACTTTAAAAACATCATGGCTCAATATCCTGTTCAAGATTATTCATACTCATTTGTGAATTTAACATCCATATTCACTCAAAACAGAAACAACACCAACATTTTTTTTGAAAGCATTGCAGGCCTAAAGCTCCACGTCAGTGACCTATATTTAATTTCTTCCATCAAACTTTAAAAATGGCAAACAGCATGTTTTTAAATATTTAATCTTTTAAGAAACAAAATATCAAATTTGAACAGAAGGATTTAAAACACGTTTTTAATGCAAATAAACTTGAAACATAAACCTATTTGTCATTTCAAAATTCACTTGTATTGTCTGCGTGAAAGGCACAGTAGGCTATGAGCGAATACATATCAACATTAAAAAATGACAAAGTCGTCCAATATATACCATTTGCTACTGTCTAGGATTAAGTATGATGAGACTTTTTTTAAGGAGGGACCCCAGAGCCAAGGGCAGGCCGAGCAGACCGCCTTCTCCCGCCGCAGGCTTCCCCGGTGATGGGCTCCGTGTAACAAGTCCTCTCAGTCTGTGCGGGGAGCTGCACCACGGTGATGCTGCTGTCATCGCTCGCCTCTCCTCCGGTGGTGCCCTCGGCTCCCTCCGCCGCCACACTGCCCAGCACACTGGAGATCACTAATGTCTCTCAGCCACCGTAGTGTCGTGTCAGGTGGGCGTGTTGTGTAGGGGGCGTGTCGTGTAGTGTCGTGTACTTGCTGTGGCCGCAGCTAGACCATATTGACTCCCTCCACTGCGGCCGTGCCTGCAGTCCCTCCCCTCTCAAGCGCGCTCTAAGTGCCTCCCCTCTCTCGTGCACGCGCTAGCTGCCAGAGCAATGAGCATGTGAGAAAACGAGAAGCTGCAAGTGGGAGTGCAACTGCCGCTGCGCCTCGGCTTGTTGACAAAAAAGACGCCAGAAGTGAAATTTGGAAGTATTTGAGCTATATCTCTGACAGTGAGGGCAAGCCTTCGGACACCACGAGGCCTGTCTGTAAGAAATGTTTTAGATCCCTGCAAACCAAGGGAGCCAACACATCAAACTTGGCTAAGCACCTCGCCGACCGGCATCAGAGCTGTTTAAAGAATTTAAAGACAGACAGGTTAGCGAATGTGATAGAAACTAATTACATCATGCTCAAGCCCATGCCCTCAAATCTAAGTCAAACAAGTGTAATTTATTTTGTGACAAACGAACGTTTTCGTAGTTTGACGAGGCAATTAATGGCAATGATAACTGTCTAATATGGCTATCTTTTTAGCTAACTTACCAATGTGGCTAACATCTGCAATGTACATTTTGTCAATAATTATTATATTACTGTACTATTACATGTTAATAAAATATAAAGTTAACTATCAAAGAAATCACATAAACTCAAGTATAAAGAAGAGACCATGTTGTAAGAAAACACTTAACAGATAAACTACAATTTTATTGATCATGAAAATAATAAACATAAATGACATTAACTGTGAGTCTGGTACTTCAGAATGATGAAGCTCAAACCCAGGATTAGCCTGCCCTGAACACTACTAATGATGGTATCTCACAAACTAATTAACCATCATTTTTCTAACCCATTTATTTCAACTACAGAAGTCGCTGAAATAAAGCACAATAATTACATTTAAGACTTTCCCTTTTTTTAAGAAAAGTATCGAAAAATAATCGGAACCAAAATTGGTATCGTGACAACACTAATCTGAGTACTTCTACTTTTACTCAAGTACAAGATCTGAGTATTTATACTTTTACTCAATCTGTACTTCTCGCTCCTGTGTATTCCTCTTCAGGACAGAAAAGGCACATATGGATGTTTGTGATTAAATGCAGAAACTGATGTAACACCGACCTCTAGTGGTCAAGGATTACAAGTACATTTACTCAAGTACTGCAACTCAAAAACATTTAAATATAATGCTTGTATCAATACAATACGTTAATCTGTCTAGATCGGACAAGGTTTCTATACTGACTGCAAACAGTCTGAATTTGAACATGCAATGGCTCCCTGGTGCCAGTAACAAAAAACGCCATTCATATTCTGGGAAAAATACAGTAATATATGCAATACATGCAGCAGGGTTATAATGCAGAAACAAATATATATAATAGGGAACAATTTAATGTGATGTTAACACTAGATTACTTAAATACCTACACACTTTAACTTAAGTGAGGTTTTGAAGACAGCATGTTTACTTACTGGTTATTTTCACACTGTGGTTTTAATATATTTATTTCAATAACTTTGTTGAGCTTGTTTTTAGCTTTATTTGTATCTCACTGAACATATGTGAACTTGTTCAGCTGATAAGGCTGGTTATGAAACAGAGAAGGTGGGGGCTGCAGACAGGGAGGGAGGGAAGTTGAAAGTGAAAGTATGAAGTCAGACTTGTCAGAGTGCCAAACGCCATTTTACAGCTCAACGGAGCAGGAGGACAACAGGGTGAGTGTTAACACCAGGCTCTGCTTTCTAACACATTATTTACTCTGTTTTACTGGATGTCAGAACAACAGCGTCCTAGAGTCCAATGAGACTTCTACAAGTGTTGTAAACTTGTTTTATTTCCTGTTTTCTGACTCATCAAAGCAACATACATGTGACAGCCCAGCGCAGTCAAAATGGAGAGCGGCCTGTATGAAGTCTGACTGATTTTATGTATTTTAACCAAGTTTATTATTATGATGGTTTAGATCAGGGGTGTCAAACTCACAGCCCGCCACTTATGTTATGTGGCCCACAAGAGCTTGCAAATAATATAATACGTTTATTATAAGGTTACGTGCTGCTTTACAGGAGCACGTTGTCCATAAACTACATGTCCCACAATGCATCTCATTTTGTGAGATGCGCACTGAAGAGACTTGCAATTACTTGTAATTATTTGCCCTAGATTTCTGCTTTCAGACGTAGTTAATTATGAAGTTATTACCCTATCTGATAATAATGCTGTGTGTGTGTGTGTGCTCATTTTGGATGATATATATATCATAATTACTGTCATTAATACAAACGCTTTAATCTTAGCGCAGCTTTTTTACTCCTTAATATAAAGTTTGATAGTTTAGTCCAGAGGTTCTCAACCTAAGGGTCGGGCCCCTCCAAAGGTCACCAGGTAAATCTCGGGTGGAAAGAAGCAAATGATTTCTAATACATAAATCTGTTTTCCCTTTCTAGACATGTCTCCAACATTGTATTTGTAATGAAATAATGATCATTTGTTATTTAGATGAAACCATGTGTTCGATAAATGTAGTCGGTAATAAGTGCAATTTTTCCCTCTGAGATGTATTGGATTAAACAAAAACAACGTACAGTACTTGAGGAAATATACTTAGTTACAGTCGGCCACTGGTAATATTAAAGCATTTAATGAAGTGAAGCTTTAGAGAAATGTTCATTTACTGAGAACATATTGTGTGTATTTACCACGTGTTGTTCCTGTGTTTCCAGCAGGGGAGACACCTCCTAATGAACACTGGTGATCAGAGCTCTGACCCTAACATACCAGCAGGTAACAGACCGACATTACATTAAATTACATTACATTAAATATTATGATGATACACAGCATGTGTGTGTGTGTCGGTGGCTAACAGGAGTAAACAAGTGTGTTGTTTTTGCAACTTTTTTACATTTTTTACACTTTTTGTGAGAGTGGCTTCAGCTAAAATGTCATTCAAATATTCATATAAAATCAGCACAAAAAAGGCGTGTCCTACTCATGCTTTTTAAATAAAACTGCTGAATTTTCTAAACAATCTTCATTATTTTTTCACTAAAAAGGTTTGTTCTAGTTTTCCAGTGTAATACTATCTGCTCAATTGGCCTCATTAAAATAAACACTGCTTTGGGTTCTTTTCTAATCATAACCATCAAACAGTCATTATGTGTATGTATTAGGGATGGGAATTTGAAAGCAAATGTATATTCGAATATTCGACCCCCCAAAAAACGGTTAACCGGTTAACCGAAATGTACATATCCTATAAAAAAATGTCAACATTTTTTTTCCATAACTTTTGGAAATAAATAAATACATGTTCAAATAAGTATAGAAACCAAGTCGAATTTGTCAAATGTATTGAACTGGTGATCACAGTTTGACAGCTATAGGCCTACAGCTTTCATGTGCAGAGGCGATTCACAATCAGGCCAGCTGTAGAGAAGACCCTCTCAGCTGGAACGGAGCTTGCGGGTATAGCAAGGTATAGTATGTACAGGGTGCGTACGGGTGCTGGAAATCCTTGAAAATGCTTGAAATTGTACGAGGTGTTTTCAAGGTTTGAAAAGTGCTTGAATTTTGGGAATGGTGCTTGAATTTGGGATAAAGTGCTTGAAATTGTAAATGCTTTACTTCGCTTTTTAGATTAAAAGAAAATAAAGAAGTCGGAGCGCGCTTAATTGCTTCGCTTTTACATAAAACAGCTCCGCTCCGGCCTTCCCGCGCAATGCGCGTGACCGGCAAGTGTTTTTGTTACGTGTGTGACCTGGGCATTCTGATGAGAGTGATAGATGACAGTATGCCAGGAGGTTGCCGTTTCAACGAGCGTTGGCTAGCAGAAGACAAATACAAGCCATGGCTAAGACGAGGGTCAAGCGAAGCCCAAGAGTAGCCTCCTGCAAAGTGTGCAACAATAACGATGCGAGAGTCTGCGCTGACGAGCCACACACCACACGAAAGGTACGCCATAGTAGAGCATTTTAGATTAGGCTATCGTTGCATGTAAAATACATGACACTTTTCTCTGTGCGCGGCAAAACAAGCTCGCCAAAATGGCTTCACTAGTCTGGCAGTATTTTAAGTGTCCGAAAATGACAATAAAATAGCGGTATGCAACGTGTGTGTGAAGCAGAAATCCTGCAGCTCCACCCGCTGTGACGGACCGGTGAGCGGAGCAGAACACACATTAAGAGTTAGACCTAACACACTTAGCTATTTTATCTACCTCTGGAACAAGCTAAACTAGTTATAAATATATTTATTCTTCACTGTCGGGTCGCTCATTACTGGATCAGTGAGCTGCAGGAGATACTGACGGGCTGTCAGGAGAGAGAGAGGGGGAGAGAGGAAAAGAGAGCGATATCGGTATCGGCCGATACTGATTCCGGCGATCGGCTCCAAAATTGGCGATCGGAGCATCCCTAATAATTGTATATGATATGTTTTATAATGATTGATCATGAAAGTGTTATCAAAGCTGGTAAAGTGCAGCTAGTTTGAATGACTTTGTATACTACAGAGTAGCTTGTGAATTTACTCCAGGTGGAACTAAAGTCTGATTTAACACTTGATTATATTTCACATCATTCATCCACATCTGTAAAGTAACTAAAGGTATTAAATACATGTAGTGGAGTCAAAGTACACCATTTACCTCTGACTTGTGTTTACTGCCAACCTAAAAGTACCTCAAAAATAGTAATCAATAATATATTGAAAAGTTATTTGGCTGATTGTTTTATATTGGCTCAGCCAGGTTATATGGGATGCCCAGTCTACGTACAGATGGGTCACTCATTTTGAAATATTAAACTTAGTTTTCTTTTCTAACATTTTTAATTTTTCATCCTCATGTAGAATGCTATTATGAAACACACATTTGGTTGTTTATAGCATAAAGAACATCTGATTTAATGTGAGGTAGGGAAATAATCATTTGAGTATAAGTATGTGTATATAAATATGTAATTTACAACAGCTGTAAGATGCTTGAAAAGCTTGAAAATGCACCTTGAAAATGCTTGAAAAGTGCTTGAATTTGACTTTGGAAAAGGTGTAAGAACCCTGTATGTATATATATATAAGTTTAATTTGGCATAGTTTGCACTCTACACCGCACTCACTAACCTGGTCGAAATATTTCCACACATTACTCCTTTTTGACGCCATGTCTGTTGTGTAGGACTCTTCTTAGAGTGTAAATAATTACCGGACTATGACTGGTAAAATATGTTGAATACCGGCAAAACTAAATCTCTCCTGTCAAAATCTCTATGTACTTTGCCGCCACACGGTTGCCAAGCAGTGCTTATTGTTGTTTAGGCTGGCCACTCATGTGTCGCGAGTGTTGACAGGGGGCGGGGGAGCACGCTCATGAACTGTTAGCGCCGGAACCTCCCAACGGCTGCGGAGCGCATTTGCGCTGCATTTGGGCATAAGATGAGGCGTGCGTGCGTGCGTGCGCGCGCGCGCGCGTGCGTGCGTGCGTGCGTGCGCGCAAATGCGCTTTGTGACACAAGTGACGGTACGCATTTCAGATTGTTGCCGCGCATGTGTACCTGCGTACCAGTTATGTGCACCCCTGCTAATAACCACCAAAGTTCCATCCCTCTAAAAATTTCATTTTTTGTCATAAATAATGAGATAATTCAATAATGAAACCGGCATTTAAAGGGTTAAAATCCAGAAAATGATTGAATGTTTGTTTTGAGTACGTTAGAAGTAAAACAATATTGATGTATGATGATTTAATTGCAGTTATTATGGGCGTGTACATTTTTGCCACGAAGGGGTCGAAAGGTTGAAAATTCGAGGAGGGCACAAGGGTCAAGTGAGGTTTTGAAGACAGCATGTTTACTTGAACTGGTTTATTTTCACACTGTGGTTTAATATATTTATTTCAATAACTTTGTTGAGCTTGTTTTTAGCTTTATTTGTATCTCACTGAACATAGTCCCTGTATGTGAACTGGTTCAGCTGATCAGGCTGGTTATGAAACAGAGAAGGGGGGGAGGGGGGGGGGCTGCAGACAGGGAGGGAGGGACGTTGAAAGTAAGAAGTCAGACTTGTCAAACGCCATTTTACAGCTCGACGGAGCAGGAGGACAACAGGGTGAGTGTTAACACCAGGATCTGCTTTTTAACACATTATTTACTCTGTTTTACTGGATGTCAGAACATCAGCGTCCTAGAGTCCAAAGAGACTTCTACAAGTGGTGTAAACTCTTTTTATTTCCTGTTCTGATTCATCAAAGCAACATAACATGCGACAGCCAGCGCAGTCAAAATGGGGAGCGGCCTGTCTGAAGTCTGACTGATTTGATGTATTTGAACCACGTTTATTATTATTATGATGGTTTAGATTAAAGTGTGTGTGTGTGTGTGTGTGTGTGTGTGTGTGTGTGTGTGTGTGTGTGTGTGTGTGTGTGTGTGTGTGTGTGTGTGTGTGTGTGTGTGTGTGTGTGTGTGTGTGTGTGTGTGTGTGTGTGTGTGTGTGGTGTGTGTGTGTGTGTGTGTGTGTGTGTGTGTGTGTGTGTGTGTGTGGTGTGGTGTGTGGTGTGGGGGGGGGGGGGGTCCTATGCGCACAGCAAAGCATGGGAGTGAAGTAAGGCCCTGTGGTTGCAAAGGATTAAACACACACATGCCAAAGATTTAATTGAAACCACCTTCTTCATTTCTGAGCGTGTCTGTTCTCTCTCTTTGCACCCATCTTGGCTCATACTATTTTACTGTGTGTGTGTTTATCTCTCAGACTGGAGAAGATGAGTGATTTAAAAGATGAGGAAGAGGACACATCTTCAGTCTCCAGCTGTCTGTCTCTGAAGAGTGACTGGTCTCTAGGTCGTCCTCCAGACTTCAGTAATGAACCTGGACCCTCAGACACAAAGTAAGAGTTTCTGCTGTAACCTGGCCTGAAGAGGATCCAGTTGTTATGTTATCTGACAATCCAAACTGTTGTTAAATAATAGCAGTAAAGAAACTTTGTAGAGTACAGTAGGGCTGCTCAATTAATCGCAATTACGATTATGGCTTGCAACGATTACGAAAACAACGTAATCGAAATAAAACGATTATTCTTTTATTATTTGTATTGGTTTTTCAGTGAATTATACTTAAAGTTCAGGGTAATCAACTGTTAAAAACATACTGTTCACATTTTCTTTCTCCAATAAATGTATGTTTTCAAAGTAAATGGATAATCGTTTTTAATAATCGTCAGTGGTGGCGCTGGGGTATGGCTGGGTAGGCTACAGGCATACCAAGAAATGGCTTAGCCCCACCTTAGCCCACCATGAAAAATGATGTTAAAGTAAGCAAAATAAAGTCCGCCAACTCGCGCGGAGTAAATTGCACAGACAGCAGTTAGTAAGATTGATTTCAGTAGCCACTTTTCTGGAAATACCAAAGACTAGAAACGGTTTTGAAACTTTTGTCCGTAGTGATCGTCTTCTCAATAGAACATCTTTGATAATGTCTTCTGGCCAATCAGAATCACGATAACGGCGTGGTGTTGTTGCAGGAAGTCCCGACGGAGAATACTTTTGCTGTAGTACATCTCTATACATCGATACAACATTACGTGTTGATAGAAATCAACACGTAATGAAATAAGACCCACGGTTTGATGATTGATAGGTGTGTGGGCTGTCTTTCATTTTGACACACAGAACAATGGGGGCTATCCACCCTTATCCACAATGTAAAGTAATTCACACAGCCTCTTCCCTCTTCTCTCTGTGAGGAGCAGCAGGTTCAGCTTTCAGAACAAAGTAACACAAAACTAAAATTAATTAATTTGTTTAAATATGTCGTGTAGTAATAGATTTATTTATTTTTCTTCTCAAGAGAGTACCAGAATGTGTATTTTATGTTAGTATTTCAAAAAATCTCCTGTGGGAGAATCCCCCAGACCCCCCTGCAGGGGTTGGGTTTTCAGCAGGTCAACTCTTTCACCTGTGGGGAAATTGCAGGATTGGCTCCAGGTCGCCCTTTTTATTTACTACAAGACAAATGTGCCTTTTTATTTCATACAGTTCAATTTGGATTGAGACAGGGAAATAATCTAAACCTCACGCGTGGCGTTTCACTGTCAAGGGGGGAGATATAGCGTGTATGTAATTACATTGCAAATACTGACTTGAGCCCCACCACAGTATGGGTTAGCCCTACCATAGTTTACCCAACAGAGTTGGAGCCGCAACTGATAATCGTGATATCAACTATTGACCCAAATAATCGAGATTATGATTTTTGCCATAATCGAGCAGCCCTAGAGTACAGTAACAAAGTTTAAACTCTTGATCCCTGGCGTCATCAGCGATAGTAAATAATCTACATACAGACAGAAGTCAAAATGTGCTCTCTGAATGAACTAATGATGTTTAAAACATGTGTTGTTTCCACAGACAGAGAGCAGAGTCTCCAGTCCCCAGCTGTCTGTCTCTGAAGAGTGACTGGTCTATGTGGGTCCTCCAGACTTCAGTAATGAACCTGGACCCTCAGACACAAAGTAAGAGTTTCTGCTGTAACCTGGCCTGAAGAGGATCCAGTTGTTATGTTATCTGACAATCCAAACTGTTGTTAAATAATCGCAGTAAAGAAACTTTGTAGAGTACAGTAGGGCTGCTCAATTAATCGCAATTACGATTATGGCTTGCAACGATTACGAAAACAACGTAATCGAAATAAAACGATTATTCTTTTATTATTTGTATTGGTTTTTCAGTTGAATTATACTTAAAGTTCAGGGTAATCAACTGTTAAAAACATACTGTTCACATTTTCTTTCTCCAATAAATTGATGTTTTCAAAGTAAATGGATAATCGTTTTTAATAATCGTCAGTGGTGGCGCTGGGGTATGGCTGGGGTAGGCTACAGCCATACCAAGAAATGGCTTAGCCCCACCTTAGCCCCACCTTGAAAAATGATGTTAAAGTAAGCAAAATAAAGTCCGCCAACTCGCGCGGAGTAAATTGCACAGACAGCAGTTAGTAAGATTGATTTCAGTAGCCACTTGTCTGGAAATACCAAAGACTAGAAAACGGTTTTGAAACTTTTGTCCCGTAGTGATCGTCTTCTCAATAGAACATCTTTGATAATGTCTTCTGGCCAATCAGAATCACGATAACGGCGTGGTGTTGTTGCAGGAAGTCCCGACGGAGAATACTTTTGCTGTAGTACATCTCTATACATCGATACAACATTACGTGTTGATAGAAATCAACACGTAATGAAATAAGACCCCACGGTTTGATGATTGATAGGTGTGTGGGCTGTCTTTCATTTTGACTCACAGAACAATGGGGGCTATCCACCCTTATCCACAATGTAAAGTAATTCACACAGCCTCTTCCCTCTTCTCTCTGTGAGGAGCAGCAGGTTCAGCTTTCAGAACAAAGTCACACAAAACAAAAATGGCATTCATTTTTTTAAATGTGTAGTAATAGATTTATTTTTCTTCTCAAGAGAGTACCAGAATGTGTATTTTATGTTAGGATTTCAAAAAATCCCCAGACCCCCCTGCAGGGGTTGGGTTTTCAGCAGGTCAACTTTCACCTGTGGGGAAATTGCAGGATTGGCTCCAGGTCGCCCTTTTTATTTACTACAAGACAAATTTGCCTTTTATTTCATACAGTTCAATTTGGATTGAGACAGGGAAATAAATCTAAACCTCACGCGTGGCGTTTCACTGTCGGGGGGAGCGTGTATGTAATTACATTACAAATACTGATTTGAGCCCCACCACAGTATGGGTTAGCCTACCATAGATTACCCAACAGAGTTGGAGCCGCAACTGATAATCGTGATATCAATTATTGACCCAAATAATCGAGATTATGATTTTTGCCATAATCGAGCAGCCCTAGAGTACAGTAACAAAGTTTAAACTCTTGATCCCTGGCGTCATCAGCGATAGTAAATAATCTACATACAGACAGAAGTCAAAATGTGCTCTCTGAATGAACTAATGATGTTTAAAACATGTGTTGTTTCCACAGACAGAGAGCAGAGTCTCCAGTCCCCAGCTGTCTGTCTCTGAAGAGTGGCTGGTCTCTAGTTCGTCCTCCAAACTTCAGTAATGAACCTGGACCCTCAGACACAAAGTAAGAGTTTCTGCTGTAACCTGGCCTGAAGAGGATCCAGTTGTTATGTTATCTGACAATCCAAACTGTTGTTAAATAATCGCAGTAAAGAAACTTTGTAGAGTACAGTAGGGCTGCTCAATTAATCGCAATTACGATTATGGCTTGCAACGATTACGAAAACAACGTAATCGAAATAAAACGATTATTCTTTTATTATTTGTATTGGTTTTTCAGTTGAATTATACTTAAAGTTCAGGGTAATCAACTGTTAAAAACATACTGTTCACATTTTCTTTCTCCAATAAATTGATGTTTTCAAAGTAAATGGATATCGTTTTAATAATCGTCAGTGGTGGCGCTGGGGTATGGCTGGGGTAGGCTACAGCATACCAAGAAATGGCTTAGCCCCACCTTAGCCCCACCATGAAAAATGATGTTAAAGTAAGCAAAATAAAGTCCGCCAACTCGCGCGGAGTAAATTGCACAGACAGCAGTTAGTAAGATTGATTTCAGTAGCCACTTGTCTGGAAATACCAAAGACTAGAAACGGTTTTGAAACTTTTTGTCACGTAGTGATCGTCTTCTCAATAGAACATCTTTGATAATGTCTTCTGGCCAATCAGAATCACGATAACGGCGTGGTGTTGTTGCAGGAAGTCCCGACGGAGAATACTTTGCGGTAGTACATCTCTATACATCGATACAACATTACGTGTTGATAGAAATCAACACGTAATGAAATAAGACCCACGGTTTGATGATTGATAGGTGTGTGGGCTGTCTTTCATTTTGACACACAGAACAATGGGCTATCCACCCTTATCCACAATGTAAGTAATTCACACGCCTCTTCCCTCTTCTCTCTGTGAGGAGCAGCAGGTTCAGCTTTCAGAACAAAGTCACACAAAACTAAAATGGCATTCATTTTTTTAAATGTGTAGTAATAGATTTATTTTCTTCTCAAGAGAGTACCAGAATGTGTTTTATGTTAGGATTTCAAAAAATCCCCAGACCCCCTGCAGGGGTTGGGTTTTCAGCAGGTCAACTCTTTCACCTGTGGGGAAATTGCAGGATTGGCTCCAGGTCGCCCTTTTTATTTACTACAAGACAAATGTGCCTTTTTATTTCATACAGTTCAATTTGGATTGAGACAGGGAAATAATCTAAACCTCACGCGTGGCGTTTCACTGTCGGGGGGAGCGTGTATGTAATTACATTACAAATACTGATTTGAGCCCCACCACAGTATGGGTTAGCCCTACCATAGATTACCCAACAGAGTTGGAGCCGCAACTGATAATCGTGATATCAATTATTGACCCAAATAATCGAGATTATGATTTTTGCCATAATCGAGCAGCCCTAGAGTACAGTAACAAAGTTTAAACTCTTGATCCCTGGCGTCATCAGCGATAGTAAATAATCTACATACAGACAGAAGTCAAAATGTGCTCTCTGAATGAACTAATGATGTTTAAAACATGTGTTGTTTCCACAGACGGAGAGCAGAGTCTCCAGTCCCAGCTGTCTGTCTCTGAAGAGTGACTGGTCTATAGAGGAACCTCTATACTTCAGTAATGAACCTGGACCCTCAGACACAAAGTAAGAGTTTCTGCTGTAACCTGACCTGAAGAGGATTCAGTTGTTATGTTATCTAATATATTAAACTGTTCTTTAATATATCATGTGAGCAGTTTGTACAGAACAAAGGCAGCAGAGTACAGCAAGCTAACATTAGTTCAGTCAGACAACTCCTGTGTTTCTTGTATGTACTCCACAGATTTACCCAGAACATTGAGTGATGATTAGATACCTATCCCTCCCCCACCCCGAGCCTAAAGGTGGAAGCTGGGGTGGTGGAGGAAGCATTTAGCGAGGCAGAGGCGGCAGATCTGCAACTTTAAAGGCCCTGACACACCAGGCCGATATCGGCCGTCTTCGGTTGCTGGCGACAACGCGTTCCTTGTCGCCCAAAGTCAATTTGGTGTGTCCCGAACCCTCGCCGTGACACGCCTTATTTGGCCTTTCACGGCCGATTCAACATGTTGAATCGGCCATTTGTTGGACACAAGCTATCGGGCCAAGAAACCACTCTGATCAGCTGTTCAGCTAGCAAATGAGAAGTGAAACGGAAGTGAGGGACGTAAACAAACGATTTAAGGCACAGGACAGCAGCTAAACACCAGCAGGTGAAACATAGCCCTTAAATGTCCTCTCTTACCTCCCACACATAGCAGGGACATCTCTGATATCGGCGGGAGCGTCCCCGGCTGTCCTCTGCTGAGAGCTCCGTGATTTGTTTGGTCAAGTCCGGTTTTTCATCTCATCGGTTTATTTGTCAGTATAAAGTTGCAGGATTAGTCTCAAGTATCTCAACATTGTCCTTAAGTACAGTGTCTAAGTAAATGAGATACTGTCTACTGCTGTTCATTTGCCTATTGTGAGTCGCCTCGGATAAAAGCATCACATGGAAATGTAAATTTAGCAAGAAGTGGCCATTATTACATTGCTGACTCAATAAACTACACACCCGCCAGAACACTGCGACCATCAGATGCAGGTCTATTAACTGTGATTTTATAGTATGTCTGCACTTTATGTGCTCATTTCATCATTCAGTATTTTTATATTCTAAAACATGTTTTCGATGGACGAGAGTGAAAATGGAACGCACATGCTATTTGTTTGTTTATATCAGTCTGTTCTTCTTCTCTGTCTTCCGGTTGTTGCCTATTTTGAATGACGAATACACACTACCACCGCCTGCTGGTAAGGAGAGTTATTGCCACTCACGCATGCGCAGTTCGTACGTGCTCGGCTGAAGTCTTTGCGGTGTGTTCCAGTGCGACACATGGCCAAGACGCAGGAGAACACGGCGACGCAACAGTCGGTGTCGGCGAGTTCTCTGGTGACTGCCTGTGTGTCAGGGCCTTAAGAGAGCGGCAGGTTTAGGAGATTGTGATTGGTTGGTTGTAAGAGGGACGAGGTGCGTTGCGTGTAAATGTATCATTGGTACTCGAGTTTAAGGGTATTTCAATATGCATTTATAGCATCATTGTATCAGTGGCATCAAAAGGTTTTAAATGGCAAAGATATTGATAAATACTCACTAAAAACTAAATATATCGTCCAAACATTATTTACTACTTGGGCATGTTTATGATATGTATTTTAAAGATGTTTATTAATGATAGTGATAACCTGGTGAGCTGGTTGTGTTTAGCATTAGCAGATATAACAGAGCTTTGTGTGATTACATGTAGAGTCAATGCAAAGACCCAGATCCGTGCCTGGAGACACCAAGAAAGTGAAGAGGTGAAATTCATGTCACCTGCGTATTCGTGCAGCGTGACACATTTCATCTTGAGAGTGACGTTTGTGACGCTCTGCCCATTGGTGAGAATCAGCTCCACTAATGTGACGTGCTGTAAAGGATGTGTTCATCTCCACAGAGGGAAGAGGAAGAGTGGTGTTCCTGTGGAGGAGCAGCTGTCCAGCTGTGCTCTGTGTCAGGACGTCCTGAAGGATCCAGTCTCTACCAGCTGTGGACACTGGTTCTGCAGACAGTGCATCACCTCATACTGGGAGCAGAGACCTCCATCAGGAGACCCCTCCTGTCCCCAGTGTGGGAAAGATCCAGAACCAGAGCTGGACTGCAGACAGCCAGTCAGACCAGCTCTGTACGAGGTAAGAGGCCGAACTCATGCAGCGTCTTATTCCTCTTCCTGGTTCATTTGTTTTGAACAGGTATACTGTTGTAGAGCATAGACAGTAAGCTGTTTATAAAACATTTAAACTCAGTCTGTTTTTGTTGTTTTATTGTTATAATTAGATTCTCAGAGCATTTCCCTCATTCTCTCATGTTTCCTTCTCTTCCAGCAGATAGTGGTCTGCAGGAGGTTTTAGATGAACATAGGCTCAGTCTGAGGAGGAGATGTGAACGTGTGACTGAAGGAACTGATCAAAGTGAAACCCTCCTCAACAGGATCTTCACTGAGCTCTACATCACACAAGGCCAGAGTGAAGAGGTTAATACCCAACATGAGGTGAGGCAGCTGGAGACAGCTTCCAAGAAGAAGCCCTCCATGACACTCCAATCAAGTGCCAGGACATCTTTAAAGCCTTACCTGACCAACAGACTCTCATCAGAGCGGTCCTGACCAACGGAGTCGCTGGAGTTGGAAAAACCTTCTCAGTGCAGAAGTTCACTCTGGACTGGGCCGAGGGTTTGGGAAACCAAGATGTCAGTCTGGTGATCCCGCTCTCCTTCAGGGAGCTGAACCTGATCAAAGGTGAGCAGTACAGTCTTCTCAGGCTGCTCCATGTTTTCCATCCAACCTTACAGAAGGTCACAGCAGAGCAGCTGGCTGTCTGCAAAGTGCTGCTCATCTTTGACGGCCTGGATGAAAGCAGACTTTCTCTGGACTTCAGAAACAATGAGGTTGTGTCTGATGTCTCACAGCAGTCCTCAGTCAACGTGCTGCTGACAAACCTCATCAGGGGGAAGCTGCTTCCCTCGGCTCTCGTCTGGATAACTTCCAGACCTGCAGCGGCCAATCAGATCCCTCCTGAGTGTGTGGACAGGGTAACAGAAGTACGAGGCTTCACTGACGCCCAGAAGGAGGAGTACTTCAGGAGGAGATGGAGTGATGAAGACCTGTCCAGCAGAATCATCTCTCACATCAAGAGCTCCAGGAGCCTCCACATCATGTGTCTGATCCCAGTCTTCTGCTGGATCACTGCTGCAGTTCTGGACCACATGTTGACTACAGACCAGAGAGGAGAGCTGCCCCAGACCCTCACTGACATGTACTCACACTTCCTGCTGGTCCAGACCAAGAGGAAGAAGCAGAAGTATGAAGAGGGACATGAGACGAGTCCACAGCAGCTGACGGAGGCTGACAGGGAGGTTCTTCTGAAGCTGGGGAGGCTGGCGTTTGAACATCTGGAGAAAGGAGACATCATGTTCTACCAAGAAGACCTGCAGCGCTGTGGTCTTGATCACCGAGGCCTTGGTGCACTCAGGAGTTTGTACAGAGATCTTCAAAAGAGAGAGTGATCTTCAGAAAACAGTCTACTGCTTTGTTCATCTGAGCATTCAGGAGTTTCTGGCTGCAGTCTACATGTTGCACTGTTACACCAACAGAGACACAGAGGTACTGAAGGACTTCCTGCAGAGAGACTATAACAACAGCAGAGATCAGGATTACCCATCCCTGGATGTCTTCCTGAAGGGAGCCATGGAGAAATCCCTCAGAAGTAAAATGGCCACCTGGACCTGTTTGTCCGCTTTCTCCACGGCCTCTCTCTGGAGTCCAACCAGAGACTGTTAGGAGGCCTGCTGGGTCGCACAGACAACAGACCAGAAACCATCCAGAGAGCCATCAGCAACCTGAAGGAGATGAGCAGTATATATCTCTCCTGACAGGAGCATCAACATCTTCCACTGTCTGACAGAGATGAAGGACCACTCAGTACATCAGGAGATCACAGAGTTCCTGAAGTCAGAGAACAGATCAGAGAAGGAACTCTCTGAGATCCACTGCTCTGCTCTGGCCTACATGCTGCAGATGTCAGAGGAGGTTCTGGATGAGTTGGACCTGAAGAGTACAACACATCAGAGGAGGGACGACAGAGACTGATTCCAGCTGTGAGGAACTGCAGGAAGGCCAAGTAAGTCCAGATGTGATTAACTTTATAACTAATGTGGATCAAATCAAATCAAATCAGGTTTTATTTATATAGCACATTTAAAAGCGATTTTTGGTCGAGCCAAAGTGCTGTACATGTAATAAAAACACATTACTACAATCACAATAAACGACAATAAATTACAACAGATATATCTTAAAAACAAAATAAAAATAAAACACACGGAAATGTCAGGAGTCGTGCTCCGCTCTAACTAGAAAGCCAGAGAGAAGAAGTGTGTTTTAGTTTAGATTTAAAAGCCCCTAGGGTCTGGGCCGACCTCACATGGAGGGGCAGAGTGTTCCAGAGCCCTGCGAAGGCTCGGTGCCCTCGGGTTTTAAGCCTGGTCTTGGGCACTACCAGCAGCAGCTGGTCAGCAGACCTTAAAGCTCTGGCTGAGGTGTAGCGCTGGAGGAGTTCAGCTATATAGGCCGGAGCCAGCCCATTTAGTGCTTTAAAAACAAATAAAAGGATTTTAAAATCAATTCTGAACCGAACTGGAAGCCAGTGTAGTGAGGCCAGAATAGGGGTGATGTGGTCACGCTTTTTGTGGCCAGTCAGCAAACGTGCAGCAGCGTTTGGACTAGCTGTAAGCGTTTGATTGAGGCCTGGTCCATACCCACATACAGAGCGTTACAATAGTCCAGTCTCGAGGTTACAAAGGCATATATAATGATATATATAATCATCAAATACACAGAGCCTGTCTCTTTTTCCTCTCTTCTCACAGCGTCAGTGTCTGTCTCATGCAGCAGCTGATCCTGTAATGAGTGACCCGACAGTAAAAATAAACATATTTATAACAGTTTAGGTAGTTTGAGAGGTAATTAAAATAGCTAAGGGTGATGATCTGACTTGAAGTGTGTGTTTTGCTCCCGCTGCATCACAGCGGCAGGAGCTGCGTGTCTCCGTCCTGTCAGATTAGACTTCACTCGCGTTTATGTCCATATCGAGATAAAGATAAATAATCTGAATTCAAGGAGGAGCTCCTGTAGATGTTGCACAAAGAACTGTAGCATGGTCAGTAGCGACTGGAGCACGATAGCAACCCCGCGGGGGAGAGGCAGGGAGAGGCGGGGCTATGAAAACGAATGACCGTATAGGCGACTCCACGGCCCCGTTGGACCCCCCAGAGCGCTCTGTTCCCAGATCTATCCACCTTTGGACCCGTTGTCGTTTGCGGGGTCTGTTTCTACGTTTCCCTTACGGCGTCGTGGAGCTTAGAGGGCTATACGCATGAGAAATATGCGGATTCAACCAGTTTCCGTCCTCGTGGAGCCGGGGCCTAAAAAGAACCTGAGGTTTATGGCTGTTTTTGGAGATGAACAGAGAAATGTGCTCTGTTTTGGCTGCTTTGACTGCCGTCTGGTAGTCAGAGAGGCAGGCACGAAGGATTTCTAGGGAGACATGGAGTTTATCCTTTTTCCATTTTCTCTCTGCACGCCTGCAAGCGCGACTGAGAGCACGAGTACAGTCATTGAGCCACGGCTCTGAGAGAAGTTTGGTGCGTCTAAGCGTAAAAGGAGCAACAGAATCCAGTATTAGTGTGCATGTCGAGTCAAACATGGAGATAAGCTCATCAGCATTAAAAGCACAGTTCACATCTAATTTACAGATCGGAGAAGCATTCAAAACATCAGAGAACTGTGAGGCAGTCAAGGGGTTAATCGAACGCAGACGACGCGCGATCAGGAGTTTAATTATTCAAATAAACACTATAACATTTCTGCTGTTTAAAGACTGAGAGAGCAAACTAAACCAACACTGTTCTTCTATTTATTTATAATAATAGTTAAACTGAAGCGTTCCTCTCTTCATATTGAGTGATGGAGGCGACATGTCAAACACATGAAGGACTTTAGAGGTTTCTCCATGTGATCACACCACACAGCAGGACTTACAGTTATCAGAGAAAGCTGTTATTATTACTTTCTAGTAGTTTCTTTATCATTAAACAGACACACATGTTTTTATCACATTGTGTTAGTTTAAAATAAGATCTATATAATTTCCCACCAATAACAGTTATGTCTTAACCTGTTCTACACCGCCCCCCGGTACCGGGCGGAAAAACGCGTCATCTGCAGGAAACAACGTCTGAGGGCATCTTAATATTTAATAAACTATGAATGTTTTATATATATATATATATATATATATATATATATATATGTAACGGGAAGAAATTCAGCTAACTGATCTTTTTTTTTTTTAAATAAACCACAAAGCTAGCATTGAGCCTCTGAATTAGCCACGAGCGGAAAACGCATTACTGCACAGAAACTCACTCATAACACCCTTATTAGTTATCGTTACTGCACGTCCAACCCTTTTGCATCAATCTTGATACAGGGTACTTATTATATGTTGTACTTTGGATTCCTAAAGCTTTTAGTCTACTAACCCATCATCCAAGGGTAGTTTTCACTATAAGTAAAAAAATAATTTTGGACGGACACTATTATTTACAGTTTTCTACTATGTTCAATCTGAATTTTCTTTAAAATAAAAACCTCTATATTGTTTCTGACATTTCTACATCCAACTCACAGGTTTATCATTGCTTTGAGAAAAAAGATTATTAATTTAACCCTTTTAGAAGGGAAGATATGGTCATTTGTTCTGGGAATGTCATTTTCGAGCCTGAGACCTGGAAAACAGGCTCGGGGGTCAACAGGTTAATGCTGATATACTGGGAACAACTGATTGTATTAAGTTAAAAATATTGAAACATTATTGATTTGTTAATTGTGTTTGTGTGTGCTGTCTTTAGCCCGTACCGTGTTCCTGTTAGTGTTTACTTCCTGTTTGCCTTCTGTTCTTTTATCTGACATCCAGTGCCTAACCTCCTTTCTCTTTCTTGGTCCTCCTTAGTAACGGTCATGGTAGTCATTGACAGCGGTCTGTAATAGTGTATTAACAACGTGTCACATGTTCTGAATTGACCAATCAGAATTGAGTATTCAACTAAAATGTGTAATAATTAAAATTTAAATATGTACATCTCTAATATTATCAAGTGATTTGTTTAATTTCTTTTTCTTTTGGTAACAGTCAGTGACAGCAGGAGCACAGACATGTGATCAGATCAGACTGACAACACTCTATTATAATATATTATTATATTAAATGGACTAACAGCAAATGTCTATCAGAACATGTCAAATCTTTTTCATCTAATGCTTGATGTTAATATAATGTTTCCTCTTTTTTAAACACATGTTATAATATATGTTTTATTATAGACTCACTGGCTGTGGACTCTCAGAGACTCACTATGAAGTCGTGGCCTCAGCTCTGAAGTCTGACTCCTCCCATCTGAGAGATCTGGACCTGAGTTACAACACTCTGGATTCAGGAGTGAAGCTGCTGAGTTCTGGACTAAAGAGTCCAAACTGCAGACTGGAGGCTCTCAGGTCAGTTCACTGACTGCAGTTCATATTGATCTGTTTGTGTTTATGATTTTCTGAATTTGAACAAATACAATGTTATTTTAATTTTTTCCATGTTTGCTAATGACTGAATATTGATCAGAATAACAAAAAGAAGGTGAATGTGTGAGGGAGAGTGTTTGAGCTTCCACAGACTCACTCTGTGCTCCAGGAGTCAGTGGAGATGCTGTCAGTACTGATGAGCTGTGAGGGAGATGAAGGAGTTGTTCAACATCTGATCAAAGTTAAAGTTCCAGATTATCAGTGGATTGTTCTGCATCATCTCTGACATTAAAACCCTGTTTGACTCTGAACAGATTATTAAACCTGGAGTTATTTCAAACAGGAACATTGTTTTCTAAAGTTACATCATGTTTTCTTTATTCAGACTGGAGGGCTGCAGGTTGTCAGAGATCAGCTGGGCTGCTCTGATCTCAGCTCTGAAGTCCAACCCCTCCCATCTGAGAGATCTGGACCTGAGATACAACGCTCTGCTGGATTCAGTAGTGAAGCTGCTGAGTTCTGGACTAAAGAGTCCAAACTGCAGACTGGAGGCTCTCAGGTCAGTTCACTGACTGCAGTTCATATTGATCTGTTTGTGTTTATGATTTTCTGAATTTGAACAAATACAATGTTATTTAATGTTTTCCATGTTTGCTAATGACTGAATATTGATCAGAGTAACAAAGAGAAGTTGAATGTGTGAGGAGAGTGTTTGAGCTTCCACAGACTCACTCTGTGCTCCATGAGTCATTGGAGATGCTGTCAGTACTGATGAGCTGTGAGGGAGATGAAGGAGTTGTTAAACATCTGATCAAAGTTAAAGTTCCAGATTATCAGTGGATTGTTTCTGCATCATCTCTGACATTAAAACCCTGTTTAACTCTGAAATAACTCCAGGTTTAATAATCTGTTCAAACAGGAACATTGTTTTCTAAAGTTACATCATGTTTTTTTTATTCAGACTGAGTCACTGCAGGTTGTCAGAGATCAGCTGTTCTGCTCTGATCTCAGCTCTGAAGTCCAACCCTCCCATCTGAGAGATCTGGATCTGAGTTACAACTATCTGCAGGACTCAGATGTGAAGCTGCTGAGAGATCTTCTGGAGAGTCCAGACTGCAGACTGGAGACTCTCAGGTCTGTTCACTGACTAGAGTTCATATAGATCTGTTTGTGTTTATGATTTTCTGAATTTGAACAAATACGATGTTGTTTAATTTTTTCCATGTTTGCTAATGACTGAATATTCATCAGAGTACATTCAAACCCTGTTTAACTGATTATTAAACCTGTAGTTATTTCTAACAGGAACATTGTTTTCTAAAGTTACATCATGTTTTCGTTATTCAGTCTGAGGGGCTGCAGTTTGTCAGAGATCAGCTGTTCTGATCTGATCTCAGCTCTGAAGTCCAACATCCATCTGAGAGATCTGGACCTGAGTGGCAACTATCTGCAGGATTCAGGAGTGAAGCTGCTGAGAGATCTTCTGGAGAGTCCAGACTGCAGACTGGAGACTCTCAGGTCAGTAAGGGGTAGGGATGCTCCGATCGCCAATTTTGGGGCCGATCGCCGGAATCAGTATCGGCCGATACCGATCGCCGATCCGATCGAGGGGGCGGGGCCTAGGGGATCTTCCATTTAAAGTGATGTTTAAGGCCCCGGCTCCACGAGGACAAAAACGGGTTGAATCCGCATATTTCTCATGCGTATAGCCCTCTAAGCTCGACGACGTCGTAAGGGAAGCGTAGAAACAGACCCCGCAAACGACAACGGGTCCAAAGGTGGATAGATCTGGGAACGGAGCGCTCTGGGGGGTCCAACGGGGCCGTGGAGTCGCCTATACGGTCATTCGTTTCATAGCCCCGCCTCTCCCCCGCAGGGTTGCTATCGTGCTCCAGTCGCTACTGACCATGCTACAGTTCTTTGTGCAACATCTACAGGAGCTCCTCCTTGAATTCAGATTATTTATCTTTATCTCGATATGGACATAAACGCGAGTGAAGTCTAATCTGACAGGACGGAGACACGCAGCTCCTGCCGCTGTGATGCAGCGGGAGCAAAACACACACACTTCAAGTCAGATCACCACCCTTAGCTATTTTAATTACCTCTCAAACTACCTAAACTAGTTATAAATATGTTTATTTGTACTGTCGAGTCATCATTACTGGATCAGCTGCTGCATGAGACAGACACTGACGCTGTGAGAAGAGAGGAAAAAGAGACAGGCTCTGTGTATTTTATTATCATATATCATTATATCGTCGTTATTCATTTGTTTTAAAGCTCAATAAATAACAATGAAGACCTTTGACCGGCACTTTTATAATTTTGTCCGGAAGATTTAAACTTTAACACACGCTGACCGGCGAAAAACTCTGCCCGGTTCTGTCGGCCCCCACCGCGGAGAATACACAGAAGTGCAGCCATGACAACCATTCTTCTTCGCTGCTTTTGTGGAGGAAGTTGCTGCTTTGTGGAGGAAGTTACAGCGCCACGTACAGGTTCGGCATATGTACTGCAGCTTTTCCAGCGTTTGGATGTAAACGGAGCCGTCTCGTGGAGCTTGACACAATCCGGTGTATATTGCGTGGGGACGGAAGGTTTTTTGCGGTTGCATTTGCGTTACTCCGATGCGTTTTGCCGTATTTGTCCTCGTGGAGCCGGGGCCTAAAACTCAGTTAATGGGGCTCATTCACTGGCACTTCCACAAACAACAACAACATAATTATTACATTCAAATGAAGTACATTATTCAAGTTTACATTAACTTTGGATAATAACCATAGACTGTATATATAAATATAATAATAACACGGGAGAAATGAGCGGAAGCGCGCTCGTTTCCTCTCTCCCCCTCTCTCTCTCTCTCTCTCTCTCCTCCTGACAGCCTGTCAGTATCGTCTCATGCAGCTCGCTGATTCAGTAATAATGAGTGACCCGACAGTGAAGAATACATATATTTATAACTAGTTTAGCTTGTTCCAGAGGTAGATAAAATAGCTACGTGTGTTAGGTCTAACTTGAAGTGTGTGTCACCGGTCAGTCACCGCGGGCGGAGATCCGGGAGAGCTTTCTAACGGAAACTCTGTTGTGTACATTATATATTTATTTACTATTTAGAGCAATAAAAGTAACTATTCTTAACAGAGCATTGCAGAAATATAATTAAGACCTGAGAAAGCATAAATTGACAACTGTTTATTTATCGAAAGGCAACATATCCAACATATTCCATTCTCTTAGGGCATGTAGATTTTGAAGAGACTAAAATCAATATAATAGCCTATGCTCGGCTAAAGTGCAGTATAGCAAATATTTTAGCCTTCCTATGGAATAAAAGCTATTTTTCAAATCATAAGAAACCATTATAGCCTATATAAGGCAATACAAATCAATTCCAATAGAAGGAACAAAAAATACATTTCAATAGACGGAACAAAATACAGGGCCTTTCTAAAAATAAGCCTACTTCAAATGTAGACAATATTTAAATGGAAACAAAGAAAGGCAATAGCCAAATAAAATACTATAAAACATTCCTCCTCAACATGTAGGCCTACATGTTTTTACAACCTGCCATGGCTATTCTTTAGGCCTACTTCATGCGCATCAACGGCAAGTTCTTGTTGATGAATATAAGCATCTCCGCATTTTTGGAAGTCAGCCTGTTCCTCTTTTCATCGACAACATTCGCAGCTGTGCTGAAAAGTCGCTCGCTATCTACACTTGTGCACGGCGCGCAGAGGTAGGCTCGTGCAGCTTCTGCGAGTGTGGGGAAGTGGCTTTTATTGTCTTGCCAAAAAGCAAGCGGCTGTCCGCTTCGTGGGAGAAGTGGCTCTGACAAGTAGAGATTCATCTGCGATGCGTATTGACTGCTGTCGTTGCTGCCAGCACCATGTTCCACATCTTCATCCAGTAATTCCACATAGAGCCAGCTCGGGGTACTTTCTCTGGGGGCTCGGAGCCGCTCACCTCCGAACTTTTCTCATGCTGTTCTGGGCTGGAGCCTGAACGGGTGGCAAGGACACCCAAAAGCAGAACACGTAGCTGTGGCTTGAGTGCGTCTGGGAAATATCGGTCTTTGTACCTTTTTAACCAAAAAACAAAACAGAAAACAAAAGAAAACAACATTATTATTTATTTGATGTACTTCCGTAGGTTAGGTTATTGCGGGTTTATAGCCTATATATACATTGCACAACTCTTAAGTGTTTTTTTATTAATTCTAAGAAAATTGAACTTATAGCATTCCTTTTACCAATAGCATAGGCTACTTATTTTTTATGTAATTTGGCCTGCATAACATAAATATTTACGAAGTAGGCCTAGGTCTATTTGTTTTCTCACCTCGGATCCAGAAGTGTGGCAATTGCATACAGGCGCTGAGACCAAATGTCACCAAATCGCCTCTGGATCGCTTCCAACAAGGTGGCTTTTGATGTTTTCACGCCATGGTCCGTCTCAGCTGTTGTCTCAAGGAGCTCTAATGGATGGTATAACATCTGCAGCAGATGCAGTTGATAAGCTGATCTGTTGCTTTAGCTCTTCGAATGGTGCGAGGAGGGAAGACATATTTTCAATCAATTTCCACTGATGGCCGGCGAGCTTTGAAGGCAGGTCATAGTCGGCTGCATAAGCAGATAGTTCCCGTTTCTGTTCAAGTAAACTCTGCAGCATATACAAAGTACTATTCCACCTTGTGGCTACATCTTGTTGTAGTCGTTTTGTAGGTTGGCCAAGTTGTTGCTGAATACTTTGGAGTCGTGAGTATGCTAATAGGGAATGTTTAAAATGACCGACGATCCGTCTCCCTGCAGCTGTTATGTCAGAAATGCTTCGCTGTGACAATACTCCCTCGTTCACAATGAGCTGGAGTGTATGCGCCATACAGGGTAGGCTGGGTACATCCGCATCCTTCATGGCCTTTACCATGTTCTTTGCGTTATCCCTTAGAATAACGTGGACCTTTTCTGTCGGGATTCCCAGGATCGGAACATCTCACGGAATGCAGCAGCCAGAGCCTCCGCTGTGTGTGACCCTGGGAATTCTTGACACTGAAGAACAACGTTATGTTGTTTGAAGTCCTGATCAATGAAGTGCACAGTTAAACTTAACATGGACATGGGACATGCACTCGAGCTCCAGACGTCACTGGTAAAACTAATTGATGTGACATTGTCCTTTAAAATGCGGTCTATGTGTGTATACACTGTTTGGTATAACTGCGGCAGGCATACGTCTCTGAAATATTTACGCCCTGGAAGGATATAGCGTGGATCCAAGGTGGTAATAAGTCGTCGGAACCCGTCATCCTCCACTACAGAAAGAGGCTGCTGATCAAGTCCAATGAATTCCATTACCTTTGCTGTTATTTCTTTTGACTTATTGCTGTCCCTGCTATAGGGTTCCTGCCGTTTAAATGTCTCACTAACTGTCAACTGAGTGGATGACGGAGTTTTTACTGACTTGGCGCTGGCTTGCCTTTCATACTCGCCGTATACTTTGACGTGATGAACTCTCAAATGTCGAAATAAATTTGTGGTATTAAATTGTTGTTGTTGCGTTCCACCACGGGGGATTTCTGCTTCACACTCCTTGCATACCGCTATTTTAATGTCTGTTTCGGACACCTTCAAATATTGCCAGACTGGTGAAGCCATTTTGTCAGCTTGTTTTGCCGCGCACAGAGAAAAGTGTCATGTATTTTACGTCATGCGATCGGCGCTCACGATCTGCATGTTTAGAGAGCACCGATCGATCGGTAGAGAGTGAGTATCGGCCGATCTCGATCGGTGACCGATCGATCTGAGCATCCCTAGTAAGGGGTCTCTGCTGGTTCAGCAGTATTGTATGAAACACAGGGAGGTGTTTCTCTCACTGGGGAATCACAACAGATCAGTGATGTTACCCACTGACTGCAGGCTCTTTCATTCTTCCATCAACTATAGAAGGCCAGCTGAAAATGCAAAGCCACATTTAGTAAGTAATCAACTTTCCACCAGACATATGGGATTTGACAGAAGAGTGGAAAAGGTAGTCTGTTTTTGATGGGATGTTTTTAGCTCCTTGACTAATGACTGTTACTTCCTGTAATGCAGCTGAGAGCTGTGGCAGTCAGTCGTAGTGTTTGCAGCAGAGGTGGGGACTCGAGTCACATGACTTGACTCGAGTCAGACTCGAGTCGCATATTTTTGGACTTGAGACTTGCTTGACTAACATTGATAAAAGATTGACTTGACTTTGACTTGGTATTCATGACTTGAGACTTGACTTAAGCTTGAGACAGATGACTTGAAAGGACTTGACTTTTTGAAATTAAATATTTGCGTTTGTTTTTGTAGTGAGATATTACGTTTAGTTTTTTCGAAACGTGATTGGGTGATTATAGCGCCGTGCGCGCAAACCTGGCAAACCCACTAGACGGCAGGAGTGTCAGTTAACATGGCAGCGGCTAGCGTTACTCCACAAATAGTGAAGTTTGGATTCAAGGATTATGTTGTCGATGACGCTAATAGAAGAGAACAGCGGTATGCAGGGTCTGCAGCATAAAGATCAGTGACACGACCACCACAACATCCAACTTCATTCGTCACTACAAACAAACCCACAGAGAAAGGTGCGTGAATGTGTTGTGTTAGCTAGAAAGCTAACGTTAAGTTTAAGCTACGTTAGACTTCGTTTCAAATCGATGAAGCATTGCAAAGAGAAGACAAAACGGTAAATGAGCACTAGAACCGCCAAGGGATTCATTTGTACTAACCCCGATACTGACGGGCTGTCAGGAGAGAGAGAGAGGAGAGGGAAAGAGATGCCTCGTTTATTTCCCCTGTGTTATTATCAGAAGTTACTGTAAACTGTTGAATAATGTAGTTCATCTACTTTTAGTAGTTTGTTTAAATGTTTTAATTATGTTGTTGTTGTTTGTAGAAGTGCATCATTCCTTGATTTATTGTAAAATGAATCTGAACTTTTTGATCTGTTATGATGATAAACTGAAGCAATTTCAAAATTAACCCAATTAACTGAGTTTTAAATCGTCCTACTTAGTTTATAAGGAAATTATGAAGAGGAACAAATAAATGATTTGAAAATGATATCTCGTAGTGTGGTGCTGATGCTGTTGGCGGTTTCTAGTGTTAACAGAAATGTAAATTAAATATGTGTAATGGCAAATGCCATATATGATTTTCCTACCTGGAATTCTGCCTTTTTGAACGACTTTTTGAACAGACTTTTTTGGACTGAGTCCTAGCTATATTGTCTGCAGTTCTAGGTTAATATGAATCTAATATGATTGTCATCGTCGTCTAAATTAGATTTCAAATGATTAACTGTGTATGTAATCATGAAGATCATAGTGTGGGTTCAATCCATTTTCATAACGACTGTCTTTTAACTGATTTAAATGCGGAAACTGGGCTTATTCATCAGAATATTTGTATGACTTGACTTGAACTGACCTGAGCAATGACTTGACTTGACTTGCTTGACCGAGCAATGACTTGACTTGACTTGCTTGACTCTCACACACGTGACTTGGGACTTGCTTGATACTTGTAGGTCAAGACTTGAGACTTGCTCATGACTTGCACATGTAGGACTTACTCCCACCTCTGGTTTGCAGAGAAGATATGATGGGATGTAAAGCATGAGATCAGTCAGGACTCTGAAGCTGACTCAAAGAACAAACACTTATTTTAAACTGGATCCATAACTGTTGGATTGTGTTCATCCCTACAGGATCAGAGGAGATGAGACGATCAGAGCCAAGATCCAGAAGAACTGTGAGTACTGAATATCCTCCATTCATCCAGATATGAAACTCTTTCATGGAGCATGTCCTCAGAGGAAAACAAACACTCTTGTTTTTCTCTCTTCATCATTTGGCTGTTTCTCTTTTAGGTTATCATCATTATTCATAACACGGAATACAATGTAGTTCAGTCAGACAACTCACGTGTTTCTTGATATGTTTATTAGAAGCAGCATATAGTTTGAGGTTGGCGTCTAGGCTCGGGCCTCATCACTCCACAGATTTACATAGAACATTGAGTGATGATTAGATAACTATCCCCCTAAACTGCGTGGAGATTATCTGGTACTTGAGTACAAGTAGAAGTACTCAGATATTGTTCTTGAGTAAAAGTAGAAGTACTCAGATCTTGTACTTGAGTAAAAGTAGAAGTACTCAGATCTGATACTTGAGTAAAGTAGAAGTACTCAGATCTGGTACTTGAGTAAAAGTATAAGTACTCAGATCTTGTACTTGAGTAAAAGTATAAGTACCAGAGTGTAGGAATACTCTGTTACAGTAAAAGTCCTGCATTCAAAAATGTTCCTCAAGTAAAAGTATAAAAGTATTCTCATCAAAATATAGTTAAAGTAGCGACAGTAAAAGTAGTCATTGTGCAGATGGTCCATTTCAGAATAATATATGATATGTTTTATAATGATTGATCATGAAAGTGTTCTCAAAGCTGGTAAAGGTGCAGCTAGTTGAATGACTTTGTATACTGCAGGGTAGCTTGTGGATTTACTCCAGGTGGAACTAAAGTCTGATTTAACACTTGATTATATTTCACATCATTCATCCACATCTGTAAAAGTAACTAAAGGTATTAAATACAAGTAGTGGAGTAAAAGTACACCATGTACCTCTGAACTGTAGTGGAGTAGAAGAACAAAGTAGCATAAAATGGAAATACTCAGGTAAAGTACCTCAACATTGTACTTAAGTACAGTCCTTGAGTAAATGTACTTAGTTCCTCTCCTGATCTGTAAGCTCTCCCAACATACGCAGGTTAGCATCCGGCAGCTTCTATGTGCTGGGGACCCGTACTGTACATTTCTCTCATCACACTTTGGGCTCCTCAACATGTGTGGGTTCCCAGCAGGACTCTCTGAGCTGCAGACACATTCTTTCTGTGACTTTGTTCCAGATATTTGGAGCATAATAACTGAAGCTGTTTCTCCATGTTCAGGAACTCCCATCCCCCGAGTCCTGCGGCAGGAAGCGCTCCTTCTCTCCAAGAACTCCTGGACCCTGCAAGCTGGTCCAGAACCAGAGTCCCAGTGAGGAATGGCATTTTCGAGCCTGAGACCTGAAAAACAGGCTCAGAGCTTAACAGGTTAAACCTAAATGGCTCGCGAATTATACTTTGGCGGGCGTTAATATACCTGGGCGGCCCGCCCAAGTAAAGTCTATGTGTGGGAAACCCTGCTATCTTACCAGTTCTTATGCAACTCGCAAATAAATATATATATGATTTAGGACCAATATTATTGGAAATGATTCATGTAGCACTCAAAGAAGGATATTTCCAAAAGGATATCAATACAGCTATAATTTCTCTCATACACAAGAAGGGGAAAGACCAAAATGACCGATTCTCATCAGATAATATCAGGATGTTGAAGATTCTATATAATAATCCAAGTGCTATGGTTCTGACAGGCAATCAGTGGTCACCTAGATTTCCAATTATACGTGGCACACAGCAAGGTTGCTCTGTCTCCACACTTCTGTTTGCAATTTCTCTAGAACCGCTTGCACAGAAAATAAGACTATCCAAAGAAGTAAAACAGATAGTTCAATCAGGAGAGACGTTGATGTATGAAATACATATTTATTACCGGGACACATAATATGAATGTAATAATGATTGCCAGAATTATAACAGGTGAATGGAATGGTGTTTGGCGACTAGGCCCCAGTTTGCAGGATAATCATTCAGGAGGGGAAGAACCGCTCCGATGAAACCCCCCGGGGTCTAGACACTGGTGGTGGTGATAAGTAGGTGGGACCGGTCTGAAGGGAGAAGGTTTAGCTTGGCCCTGTAGGAGACGGCAGGCGAGAGGGGTGGAGGAGGGTTGCGTATTGTCACCTGAAATGACAGCTGACAAGAGTGAAGAGCAGATTTAAAGGGATTAGCGGGAGCTATGATAGGCTTGTGAGAATGGAGAGAGGAGTGATTGGTTAGCTGGGGAGTGATGCCCCGATCACTTAATGAGGGAGAGAGAGAATTGAAATGACATGTAATATGAATGAAGAGCTTGGTCTTCCTGATTGAACTTGCGCTGAGCTTTCATTTGTAAAAGAGACAGACCACAACATTTCGCTATATGCAGATGATCTACTACTGTACTTGGACGAGGTACCAACTACGCTTCCTAAGCTGTTAAATATCTTTACCCAATTTAGTTCAATATCTGGTTACAAGATCAATTTGAATAAATCATGTCTTTTACCCCTCAATAGTGCCATGGCTGAGCTAAACCTAAATACAGAATTGCAGATCGTCCAACACTTTAAGTATTTGGGAATCGATATATATGCCTCATTCGACACAATAGTAGCAAAGAACTACAAAAGAATGTATACAACAATTAAAGATGACCTAAAAAGTGGATTAATATAACAATTTCTTTAGCAGGACGAATTTCAATCATAAAGATGAATGTTCTACCAAGAGTCCATTTCTTAGCTAGTATGTTACCTTTATCTCCACCAGACGGTTTTTGGGACAAACTTCAGAATAGGATTTCAAAATATATTTGGAAAAACCAATACCCAAGAATCAGATACAAAGTTCTACAATATGACAAAAACAGTGGAGGCCTTAATGTTCCCAATCTCGAGCTCTATTATTATTCCTTCACGCTTTGAGCCTTGAAACACTGGATTGATGAAAGCACCAATGTACCTTGGATTAAAATTGAAAGAAGTATAGTCTATCCCCTTAAACTTGGTGATGTCTTATTTTCTGAGTGCTTTTCTCATTAATTACTTAAATCTTGTTTTTTTTCCTTGTGTATTTCATAATCGTAGAGGATATTATATTTTTTTCACGTAACTTTAAGACTAAATAATATTTTCTCAGCTCTGTAATAAAAAAACACATGTTTAAAGAAATGTTACTTATATCCTGCTTGATGAGTCAGCAGTAAAGCAGCCAGGCGTTAACGGTCAGCTGGCATGTGTATCTGTTCATTGGCTCATATGTGTAGCATGTTTAATGGCAGTGTGTTGAAAATGGCTGACAGGTGAATATGTCAGATCTCTGTGTGTTACTCAGAGAACCGTGTGCAGTGTTTTAGAAAGTGCAGAGTTGAATTGCAGATTGTGTGCAGAGCTGAAAATGTGTTTAGAGTTCTGTTTGATTTGATCCAGCCAGTTCTGCCACAGCAAAGCATAAGGGCTCAGAGCTTGGACCTATTGTGTTCACATTATATACGCTTCCTTTAGGCAATATTATATATATTATATATATGCTGTTAAAAACTGTGTATTTTGTAAAACGTGTAACTTTTTAAAAATTATAATTTCTTTTTTTAATCTTTAATACTTTGTTGTATGCATGCTTTAGGAAACATGAAGCTGTCTTTGTCTCTTTTCTGCTGTAACAATGTACATGTATCCTCTGGGGACTAATAAAGGGATTGCCACAGCAAAGCATAAGCAGCAAGATCTCAGCTCCATTGACCCCCCTGTGAGTTTCCATTGTAGTCTCCCGTTCAGATGTTTAGTCAACAACATGAGTGAAGAAGAGGACAGCAAGTCTTTTCGTCTCAGTGCAGTGGAAGTATTTAAACAAGAACAAGAGTCATTTCTTTGGAAGAAACTTTGCTTATTAGGAAAACCCAACTGAGACAAGGAGTCAACCCACAGGTGTAGAAACCGATGGATTAGCATTCCCACCTAAACCAATCATGCAGCGGGATTACATTGAAACACAGGTGGACGCATGTATCTCAGGGTTCTTACTGTCATTAAAAACCTGGAAAAGTCATGGAAATTCAAAATGCAAATTCCAGGCCCTGGAAAAGTTATGGAAAACAATATTTTTCCCAAAGTTTTGGAAAAGTCATGGAAATGTAACTAAAGTTGCATCAAATATAATTTATATTTTAGCTAATCGCCGAAATAGTAATACTATAATGATAAATACTGTATAGTAATGAATGAAAAATGTAATTTAGACGAGGTGTTTTGCTGGTGAGAGATTTTAGTTTTTAGCGTGTAGAAGCTAGTAAGCCTACTATTTGTTTTAGATAGACACAACATGTTTCATATGCAGACCTTATTTTCCTGTCCCATGTTAAAATAAACCATTATCAGTGGTGCCGCTGAGAAAGTGAGTAATGTTTTTGGTCATGGAAAATTAGGTAAAGGTCATCGAAAATTCATTGAAAATCATTGGTGAAAAAGTGTATGAACCCTGCCTAAATACCTTTTGTTTTATTTCATTCAGATTAGCTTGCTCATATATCCCAGTGACTGCAATATGGCATATGTTTTTTTGTTCTATCATACACAGTGATGTATTACATTGAATCATTGTGAATTTGTAATGCTGATGAAGGTAGAACCTTGTATGATAACATATATATAACTTCTATATTTGTGATTAATATGTATTATGATCAGAAGTTTAGAGTGTAATGGAAAATTGTATCATGCTAAGGGAGCATTTAAAATTCACCATCTGTTCTTCTTTTTCAAGCTATTTCTAACAGGTAGCAGCAACTGTCCTAAATGAGTCATACATGGTGTTAGAGGTTAATGGTCTTATCTTTTGTGGAGTGTAGACATGATGTTTCTCCATTTCCTAGCAGATGTGTTTAAAAGAATCCTATATATAGTATGTTTATCTTTTCTGTATGTCTCAGCCCCTCCTCTTCTATTCTTGGTGTGAAAATGAGGATATAAGACCCTCTGCAGACCTTCTGATGCAGACTGCTTGACTCTGTAATTATTTACTTTCTTGCAAGAATAAACTCTCTAAAACCGTCTTATTTCACGAATCTTCATTTCAGTATAACGGAAAGGTTTCCTCACCATTTTATTATTATCTGTTAGTTTGTCTCGGTACATTTCCACCACAAACAGCTTCACGAACAGGATCCCTTGAAAGACCGCCAGGAACCAAAGGAGGACGGGCACTGATCACCCGGAGGCGTGAAAGGGTTACCGGGGTTGCGGTCGAATACTCCAAAAAAACAGCTCCTAAGTTCACACCATAGACTGTATATATAAATGGACGTAGGGTCCGTGACGTCACCCATAGGATTCTGCAGAGTTGCCGAGAAGCCCTTAGTAGGCGGAGTCGGCCACTAACGGCTCGACAGTGCGTCAGAGTCTAACTCCCGCCTGCTCCAAATAAGGGCAAAGAGGCGGAGCCGAGGCGGGACCTGCTGCCTCCAGCTGGAAGTAACAGAGCTAGCTCAAGCTACCAAGCTAAGCTAACATGCTCCCCATCTGCACACTGCCGTCGCATTTTACGTTTCTAAGGTAAGCGGACATGAACTATTCAGCAAAACTATAAATAATAATCTAATTGAGTTTTTAGCATAATACTTCAGAATCTTAAAATCCCTTAACGTTTGTATGCAATGTGCTAAATGCAACACTGGAATCAAGCAAATATTAATATGTTTGCATGACATTAGTTATTTATATTTTGCCATCACTTAATTATACGTTTAATACATTTAAGTTAAGCTAAGGTACATGTGATGTAGCTAGTTAGTGCTCTTACCTGTGAGGCCTCCTCCAAACAGCATTATAACCAGACTGTATCATTAAAACTATAAGTACCAGTTCTAGATCCTTGACTTTAGACAAACAATTCAAAAGACAAAATGTATTTAAAGACCAATCTTTATTTGAAGGTGCCTCTTAACCTGAGATATTAGTTATACAGTAATAGTATTGACAATCTAAAAAAACTGAGCAACTCAACAGTCAACTTTATATTTCTTATTGTCTAAAGCATTTATTATTTTCATTTTCCCCTCTCATATTCAGTGTGGATGGATTGAGACAGCGTGGTGTCCAGAGAGCTGCAGAGACTTCAGGGAGAAACCTCCGTGTGATGGACGTCCTGTCTGTTGGTTTGGAGAGGACTGAGGGTCTTTCCTCTGTGAGGAGGACCAGGCCTGATGGAGGAGCCCATGCATAGCTGATACCACTGCACAGGCCTGTCTGTCACTTTATTTGACTAAATGTGTTTACTTATACATTTAATAGGTTTACACCTTCTGTCCATATGTGCTTTTTATTTAAAACATGTTTGATTAACTTTTGGTTCACATTTCAATAAATTGAATTTGTATTTGCACTCCTTTTGTCCATTATTCTTACTGAAAATGTTAGATTACACATTCACATCGACTGAAGATTGGCCCCATTTATTTGCGTTGCAAACTCTGCGGTACAAGGTACATGTTGTGAAGCTCATGAAGTGAGGCAAATAGAAATAATCAGCTGATGGAGTGTAGATGTGGAAATAGGTGCATTCGATCAGCTGACTTCACAATAAAAGTAGTTTCTTAGTGAATGTCCTGTACTGGTCTTAACATCTCATAACATCAGCTTTTAATTTTCCTCTTGGATGTTTTCTTGACCCTCAGAAAGAGGAGATGCTGAGTCGTGTCTTTCAGGCATGTCCTTTCCTAACAAAAATTACAGGAAACATAAAACATATTATTGCAGAACAAGTGTGTTATTTATGAAAGAGGTGTGTGTGTTTAGGGGCTGTAGATATAATTATTTTGTAATTGTAATGTTTTTTTTATTTCAACAGTGAGCTACAAAGACAATCAGATTATGAATGAACAGTATGAAATTCATCAACATTGAAATGTATTTTATTATCAAAATAATATTTAACTGTTATTAAAACAAGCTTGCTCTGTTGTCTCACTGAAAGAATAACTTTTACCACGTTTTTACAGACAATATTGAGAGATAAATAGCAGTTGTCACTATGCGTTAAATATCTTTGCCTTCAATACCTTAAATTAGAAAGCTGACAGTCATATTGCTTGTTAACATCTAAATGTAACCCTTTGCATGGAAAAAACCCTCAACTTCACTGATGTGTAGGTGATCTAGTATTTAGTATTGTTTAATGGAATGTATATCAGTGTATTAAAGTCAATACTTCATTTATTTAAACCAATATCTTTCTTGATTCTTTGTACAGTATGAAAAAAGAGTATTTGTACCTGTGCTGAAGTTCACTGCTGTGAGGAGTCCAGTTCTGTCTCTCACTCTCTGGTCCAGCCTGTCTGCATCACCTGGACACTTTAAACAAACAGATATATATGTAAAGAACCATGTGTACAAACAATATAACTTATTCTCTTCTGTTGAACATGTTGGATTGTGTATTGTCCGAGTCAGGGTCCTTTTTATTTTACTGTAACTTTGGAAGTTGTGTTACCAATGCTTACTGTTTATTTGATACCAATTTGGTAATGCAATTAATAAAAACAACAAGGTTTGGGTTCGTTCTTCAGATGACTGTGACGTTAACGTGTAAGCTCAATAATGAACTCCAGCTCAACCAACCATATTGTAATATCTAAGTAATCATCTTGAAATATGACATTAATAATTGTAATATACACACATCTTATTGTGAGGTTGATTTCACATACACTACTTCGACGTTAGCTTGTCTACATACTTGAGCATAGCCAATTTAAATTAACCTTAGCGATGCATACAGTTCCTACCTACATAATAAAATATCTCTCTAAGTTACAAGGATGACCTTATTTTATCAACCTCAAACAGAAGCCTTTTGTTCTACAGTATTATCCCACTTAACGCTTAACACTTGTCTATTTCGTTTTAACCTTTATATATACAGTCTATGGTTTTAAGTTAACTTGGAGGCTACGATTAGCATCGTTAGCACCGATGTAGCTACCACTCGCTTACACGCTAACCCAAGCCTTAACATTCATTACGTAGCTGATTAAAATCATAAACACATAAATAAAGTACTCGAATTTCACTTACCGCAAAACGGCATTCATGCACCGTCTGTTTTAACCGCAGAGCGAGTCACAATAGTCCGATATATAAGCATGAAGAACAAACAAACACGGCCGGGGTCAAGTTGTGTTCCCTGGATGAACTGAGCAGGCAGAGTCCCTGTAGCTTCACGGAGACGGAGCAGCTAGCAGAGAGACAAGAAGCTAACAGCAGCAGTCACTTGACAGAGCTGTCACTCAATGTGACCACGCCCTAATTTATGCAAAAACTTTAAGACCTAATATAAATAAAAGGGTCATGTTAGAAAACAATTCACTCACAGATTCATAATCATGAAGGTGGAATCTAACTATATACATAATAATATTTATTGCATCCAGGGCTAGAAACGTTTTTTTTCTGCTGTGAAATTGGGCATTTTAACATGGGGGTCTATGGAAATTGCTCCTTTCTGCAGTCATCGCCTATCGGCCAATATATGAACTGCAGTTTGTGGCACTTCCGTATTGGCGTCCCGGCTCTTCCCCAGAGTTTGCCGCTTGGTTCTAACCCTATCGTCTATTCCTTGACCTCGGAGTGAAACGTCATGGGGTTAAGGGATAGTGGATAGGAGAATTCAAAAGGATTTAGGAGAAGAGACTGCGGTACTTTAGAGAATCCGACTGCACTTTCACTATCCGACGTGTTTATGATGCGCCAGCGGAGGTCATAAATGTGCGCCTGCTGCGGTGGGGAAACTATGGAAACTACAGTTTTCTATACAGCGGACTACAACAGGGATGTTTAATAAGAATGAGGGACTACTGTAAACTCTGCACCGTGCTCTGATGCTGTTGTTTTATGCTTTATGAACGGGGACAACCAGTGGCGTCGCCTGGCCTGGGCATCCAGGGCTTTAGCCCGAATGTTTTTTCTGTAGCCCCGGACAATTCTCCCTCAATAATAAATACATTAACCGTGCTTTACGTGAACCTCATCATGACACAAGAGAGGACGGCAGCACTGTAATTTCCCGTGTTCAGTGAATGCAACAGAGGCATGACACCAGACCAATCAGAGAGTTGCATGGAAATAAACGTGTGCTTGTGTCATTCAAGCTCGGCTCTGTGTGTGTGTGAGGCAATAGCGCATTTAGTGTGATAGAGAGAGAGAGAGGGAGAGAGGGGGAGGGAGGGACCGATGTCAGCATGGACCGTGTTGTTAGCATCTGGTTAGCTAGCTGCACTAACGGACATAAGGAGCTGTTTGTTCCACAACAAGCTGGAGGAGAGTCCTCTCCTCTCAGACTGAGAGACTCAGTGAGCTAAAGGACTCTCTGAGTGTTTAGGTAGTTAACTTTAGTCTAAGTTATCTCAGTGGGTCTCAAACGGTTTGGTCACAAATTATTCAAAAGATTATTTCCGCGGCACACCTTCATATGATCATTATAGTTATAAAAAAAATAAGAGAATAAAGGAAAAACAGTTATGAAATACTATATGGCAGTAAAACAAGAATAGAGTTTAAAAGCGGAGTGATTAGTAAAATATCCATAAAGAAAAAGTACATCTGTTTACAGTTCTGCTTCATATGGGTGTTCAGAGATGTATCCATAGATCTCTTCATTTTGCTCTCAAAGTGCACCAGATTGATGCATTTAACTTCAATATTTAAAAAAAAATCTTCCCGGGGGAGCATCCCCCTGGACCCCCCTAGAGGAGGTGAGCCCCCCACTCATGAAAAAACCACTTTACCCCTGCCTATATGCCGTGAGCTGATTATCGAGCCTTCATTGTAACAGTCGCGGGTGTACTGGTGTGTGCGTGTGGGGAGTGTTGTATGAGGTGTGATTTGTATGAGGTGTGATTTGTGCCAAAGAGCGAAACTCACTGAGCAGACAATCGTGTCGGTCGTCGCCTACCATGCCGTGAACTATGCCGTGAGAGAAGTAACGTGACACTCTCGTCGCCACCCCTCTCGTCTGAGAAGCTACGTGACGTCTGCGTCTGAAGTTACTTTACTTAGTTATCACCAAATAACCCAGTAATGTTACAGCTACGTTGCTGTTCAAGCTAGAATCTATTTCAATATAGTTTTGGTATTAAAATAATGTTACACCTCTTGTATGCCCTGAATGCAAAAAACAACCACAGACAAGAATATATATTTTTTAATTATCAAATGATAACAAAGGCTGAAAAAACAGGAGAAGCCTGTCTTCCCTTGGTCTCCAGGAGAAAACTGTATATCACCAAGTTTTCATATAGTTTTGTGTGTGAAATAGATTGCTGCAGTGAACACGACTTTATGTTTTGTTTATGGTTTATTTGATTTGGAGGGATGCAGTATACGGGTCATTCCAGAATTGGAGGACAATTTAGACACCAACATTTTTGAAAAATGAACCTTTCATTTTATTATTTTTTGTTATGTATTTAGGAAAAACAGATAATAAACCATCAAAAAAAGTGATTTGCCCAGCTAAGGCATCAAATGTATATTTTCCAATGAAGAATTAACCCTGTTACTCTAATTATAGTAACAGGGCTGCAAGTAACAGGGTTGAAAATCAATGCTAATTTTAGCTTTTACCTCAGGAATTAATGCTAGCTGCACAATGTAATGCTATTGTCAAGGAATGGACACACTTAGATATTTAACTAAAGAAAGATACATTTGAAATTAATTTGTTTTAGTCTCATAATTTGAGTAACAGGGTTGCGTTTGTATGAGTGCCACACTCCTTCAAGAGTGACAAGATTGGAAATATATTACAAATAAAAGAGAGGACTTAGTTTTGGTCTACCCATGGTAGTAGCACATGGCTTGCTGATGTCCTTTCCACTGTGTCATGCGACAAACAGTTTTTTCACTTCCTCTGCCAAGCTAAAAAGGTTCGGTAACAGGGTTGCGCGCATGTTGAGGGACACACCTTCTGTGCAAAATTACTGTTATTTAAATGTGTTTATGATTTAACAAATTGATTTTACCATTACAAGACACATATATCAATAGAATAATACCAAAAAAGTAAATAAAAACCCTATTTTAAATGTTATATTTGACATGCAAGTTGGTCACCAAGAAGCTGGGACAAGAGAAAAGGGCAATTTTAGGGGGTGTTCGAGAGCTATTTGATATTTTAAATAATATTTTGAAACCACTTTTTCTACAACTTTATATGCATCTTGTCTCAAGACAAGTATATTTAACACAACAAGTGCATGTCTTAGCTTTTTGGGCATGGATTATTAGATTTTTTATATGGGGGACATGAAATGTCCTCCAATTCTGGAATGAGAAGTTCAGAGAAGAGGCAACCCCTATATATTGTTTATTTGATTTCATTTCAGCACCATGGCAGAGGCAAATATAGAGTTAATGTGTGGAGATTATAATGTCCCGTTTACTAAAATATGTATTGTTTTATGATGTTGAGTTGACAAAATAGTCACTGTGCTACATTTTGCTGCACTCAAGCATACTCCCCCTTTGGCCACAAGGGGGAGTATATATATATTATATATATATATATATTTTGTATAGATGTTGCAACTATACAGAGCTTTGGCAATACTATATGTAACTGAGGTCATGCTAATAAAGCTATTGAATTGAATATACCTTTAAGTGAGCTGTCAGGAGGAAACAAAGGTTCGCCAACACATTGCACTTACTGCTGAGAAAGTACAAAGACGTGAAACGATGTGCTGCAATGTCTGTGTATCTTTGAAGAATGCCAAGTAAAGGAAGAAAGTAATAACTCGCACTGAGTCTTAATACATTACTTTATTTCTATTATATAGAAACACTATCCAATGATTTATTATGTTTGTGTTACACACACCATTACTGATTCATTATAAAACCAAGAATAACCTACATACAACAATAGGGAGCCCTGGCTCAAGGACGGACAAAACAAGGACACCACACATGATTATTTTCCAATTACAGTATATTTATTTAAAGAGAGTAACTCAATTGTGATATCAGTTATCAGTAATGTGTGTAGTGTACGGGTGTGTGATGTGTCAGCAGGGCCGGACTGGGACCATAGGTCAGGCCGGGAATTATACACCCAGCCAGGCCACTACCAGTTTTGTTTGGGGGCGTTTTGCTGGATGTATCGTCAATATTTACAACGTTGCTGCCCGTAGTGATAGCCCTACAGTTTGAATCTACTACTTAAATAGAAACATATGGACATAGGATATTGTTAAAAAAAGTGTGCATATGTATTTGGGAACCTTTCCATGTGAACATGTTTTATTTGGGGGTGGACCTCAAATGGATTAAACTGTGATCAATAACTATAGTAACTTATTGAGAGAACATGAACATAGCTTGCTTATACTGTTGTCATTACATTTCCTTTGTTCAGTGTTTTCATAGACATAGCCTATTGAAACAGTTTCCTCTGTACCTGCCAGTTCTGTCCACTGAGCTCTGCATCTCTCCCTCAGGGTCATCACCATCAGCATCATCTGATAGTGGAACTGAATAAGGAGAATATGTAATCATTACATTAACAACTATATATGAAATAACATTATTCAAGAACATACATTATGCAACACTTATTTTATCACTTAGTTGACCCTGTATTTGCATGGCATAATACCATAATGAGTGTCTCCCCTTTAGACAACATAACCATCTCAAGTTCACAGTATGAGGGGTTTGTAGCCCCACAGTTAGCTGCAGTCTAACGGTTATATTACATATATTTGCCTTGAGTAACATTAAGGACATGTTTGGGTTTTGTGTAGCCTTATAGTCTCCAGTCACACAGGGCCTATACTAACTTAGCATTGGACTGAGAAACTGTTTTGTTGACAGTCGATGTGCACATCAGGCTACAATATAGAAAGAAATGTGGCTCATAATGTTCGCTCACTTACTTTCTGCTTCGTCATTCTATACCATACGGGGTTCTGAATAAATCAGTGATTTTAGCACATTTCGCTGCCTTTTTTTGCAGGATGGGGGTCCATCCTTCCACAATAATTAATCTTGCCGTCAGTTTCAGTCGGTCCAGTCACACTAATGTAAACAGCAGCGCGCTGGTCTCGTGAGAAACGGAGAGTGGAACAACCAATCACATCTTCATTATTCTCCTGAAATGTAAATGTGCCCATTCGCTAGTCTGACACATAGACTGTATATATAAAGGTCTGGTCTGACAGGTGCGTGGTTCTCACTGCGCTTCATACCGGTGCAACTTTGAACACCTTCAATATATGCCGCATTAATGGATTTGGCCTGCAGTCACCGCATCTGGGCTGAATTAAACACGTATTATTTTTAGTCCTGTGTGTTTATTAGAGGCCATGTCAGCAGGCCACATCACATCATGCCAGCGCTGCGTTCACAAGACATACAAGCCACAAACTGGCAATCGAAACATGCTACAACCTGAGGGACAGTGAATGAGACACACAGACACAGACACACCCACACCCACACACACACACTTGAGGGAGGGAGGGACAGCTGATCGCAGTGCAGCGATCAGCTGTTCCCGAGCAGAGAGAGAGAGAGAGACAGCTGCTAGACACAACTCTTATTAATCCCCGTACCGGACAATTGTTATTTGTTCCAAATCGGAACCGGATTTCGGTTCCCGATCCTCATCACATCCCCAGCCACAGCCTGGTCGCATATTCTCATACTAATGATTATTAATTATGATTCCCCTCTCTTCTGATACCAACACTGTGCCGATGAGAAAGTGTACCTGTAACACTCTCCAAACTACTGTAGGAGCGGAATCATTCGAAAAATATAATATAGGATAATGCTATACAATGCTAACGGAGGCGAGACGTACGTTATTCACGCGCTTATCCACACGCTTATGTACACGCTTATGTACACGTACGTTATCAACACGCGTATCTAAGATAGCACTTTCAAAGCTACGCCGCCGCCACGTGAGCGCGTACTTTGAGCGCACCTATGATACGTCGCCGTGACGTCTGACGTCTGACAACGTCGTGACGTCGCCTGTATCGTACGTCAACCCATTCAAAATTGATGGAGGCGTTGGCGCACGTTGACACGTCAGTTCTCCGCTCAGTGAGCTTAGTTATCTGCTCTTTGGCACAAATCACACCTCATAGATTTGTGCCAAAGAGCGAACTCACTGAGCAGACAATCGTGTCGGTCGTCGCCTACCATGCCGTGAACTATGCCGTGAGAGAAGTAACGTGACACTCTCGTCGCCACCCCTCTCGTCTGAGAAGCTACGTGACGTCTGCGTCTGAAGTTACTTTACTTAGTTATCACCAAATAACCCAGTAATGTTACAGCTACGTTGCTGTTCAAGCTAGAATCTATTTCAATATAGTTTTGGTATTAAAATAATGTTACACCTCTTGTATGCCCTGAATGCAAAAAACAACCACAGACAAGAATATATATTTTTAATTATCAAAATGATAACAAAGGCTGAAAAAACAGGAGAAGCCTGTCTTCCCTTGGTCTCCAGGAGAAAACTGTATATCACCAAGTTTTCATATAGTTTTGTGTGTGAAATAGATCGCTGCAGTGAACACGACTTTATGTATTTGTTTATGGTTTATTTGATTTGGAGGGATGCAGTATACGGGTCATTCCAGAATTGGAGGACAATTTAGACACCAACATTTTTGAAAAATGAACCTTTCATTTTATTATTTTTTGTTATGTATTTAGGAAAAACAGATAATAAACCATCAAAAAAAGTGATTTGCCCAGCTAAGGCATCAAATGTATATTTTCCAATGAAGAATTAACCCTGTTACTCTAATTATAGTAACAGGGTTGAAAATCAATGCTAATTTTAGCTTTTACCTCAGGAATTAATGCTAGCTGCACAATGTAATGCTATTGTCAAGGAATGGACACACTTAGATATTTAACTAAAGAAAGATACATTTGAAATTAATTTGTTTTAGTCTCATAATTTGAGTAACAGGGTTGCGTTTGTATGAGTGCCACACTCCTTCAAGAGTGACAAGATTGGAAATATATTACAAATAAAAGAGAGGACTTAGTTTTGGTCTACCCATGGTAGTAGCACATGGCTTGCTGATGTCCTTTCCACTGTGTCATGCGACAAACAGTTTTTTCACTTCCTCTGCCAAGCTAAAAAGGTTTCGGTAACAGGGTTGCGCGCATGTTGAGGGACACACCTTCTGTGCAAAATTACTGTTATTTAAAATGTGTTTATGATTTAACAAATTGATTTTACCATTACAAGACACATATATCAATAGAATAATACCAAAAAAGTAAATAAAAACCCTATTTTAAATGTTATATTTGACATGCAAGTTGGTCACCAAGAAGCTGGGACAAGAGAAAAGGGCAATTTTAGGGGGTGTTCGAGAGCTATTTGATATTTTAAATAATATTTTGAAACCACTTTTTCTACAACTTTATATGCATCTTGTCTCAACAAGTATATTTAACACAACAAGTGCATGTCTTAGCTTTTTGGGCATGGATTATTAGATTTTTTATATGGGGGACATGAAATGTCCTCCAATTCTGGAATGAGAAGTTCAGAGAAGAGGCAACCCCTATATATTGTTTATTTGATTTCATTTCAGCACCATGGCAGAGGCAAATATAGAGTTAATGTGTGGAGATTATAATGTCCCGTTTACTAAAATATGTATTGTTTTATGATGTTTAGTTGACAAAATAGTCACTGTGCTACATTTTGCTGCACTCAAGCATACTTCTGAAGACAAGAGTTGTGTCCCCCTTTGGCCACAAGGGGGAGTATATATATATTGTATATATATATATTTTGTATAGATGTTGCAACTATACAGAGCTTTGGCAATACTATATGTAACTGAGGTCATGCTAATAAAGCTATTGAATTGAATTGAATATACCTTTAAGTGAGCTGTCAGGAGGAAACAAAGGTTCGCCAACACATTGCACTTTAATGCTGAGAAAGTACAAAGACGTGAAACGATGTGCTGCAATGTCTGTGTATTTTTAAGAATGCCAAGTAAAGGAAGAAAGTAATAACTCGCACTGAGTCTTAATACATTACTTTATTTCTATTATATAGAAACACTATCCAATGATTTATTATGTTTGTGTTACACACACACCATTAACCTATACAACAATAGGGAGCCCTGGCTCAAGGACGGACAAAACAAGGACACCACACATGATTATTTTCCAATTACAGTATATTTATTTAAAGAGAGTAACTCAATTGTGATATCAGTTAATCAGTAATGTGTGTAGTGTACGGGTGTGTGATGTGTCAGCAGGGCCGGACTGGGACCATAGGTCAGGCCGGGAATTATACACCCAGCCAGGCCACTACTAGTTTTGTTTGGGGGCGTTTTGCTGGATGTATCGTCAATATTTACAACGTTGCTGCCCGTAGTGATAGCCCTACAGTTTGAATCTACTACTTAAATAGAAACATATGGACATAGGATATTGTTAAAAAAAGGTGTGCATATGTATTTGGGAACCTTTCCATGTGAACATGTTTTATTTGGGGGTGGACCTCAAATGGATTAAACTGTGATCAATAACTATAGTAACTTATTGAGAGAACATGAACATAGCTTGCTTATACTGTTGTCATTACATTTCCTTTGTTTTGTTCAGTGTTTTCATAGACATAGCCTATTGAAACAGTTTCCTCTGTACCTGCCAGTTCTGTCCACTGAGCTCTGCATCTCTCCCTCAGGGCATCACCATCAGCATCATCTGATAGTGGAACTGAATAAGGAGAATATGTAATCATTACATTAACAACTATTATGAAATAACATTATTCAAGAACATACATTATGCAACACTTATTTTATCACTTAGTTGACCCTGTATTTGCATGGCATAATACCATAATGATGTCTCCCCTTTAGACAACATAACCATCTCAAGTTCACTCACAGTATGAGGGGTTTGTAGCCCCACAGTTAGCTGCAGTCTAACGGTTATATTACATATATTTGCCTTGAGTAACATTAAGGACATGTTTGGGTTTTGTGTAGCCTTATAGTCTCCAGTCACACAGGGCCTATACTAACTTAGCATTGGACTGAGAAACTGTTTTGTTGACAGTCGATGTGCACATCAGGCTACAATATAGAAAGAAATGTGGCTCATAATGTTCGCTCACTTTTCTGCTTCGTCATTCTATACCATACGGGGTTCTGAATAAATCAGTGATTTTAGCACATTTCGCTGCCTTTTTTGCAGGATGGGGGTCCATCCTTCCACAATAATTAATCTTGCCGTCAGTTTCAGTCGGTCCAGTCCACACTAATGTAAACAGCAGCGCGCTGGTCTCGTGAGAAACGGAGAGTGGAACAACCAATCACATCTTCATTATTCTCCTGAAATTAAATGTGCCCATTCGCTAGTCTGACACATAGACTGTATATATAAAGGTCTGGTCTGACAGGTGCGTGGTTCTCACTGCGCTTCATACCGGTGCAACTTTGAACACCTTCAATATATGCCGCATTAATGGATTTGGCCTGCAGTCACCGCATCTGGGCTGAATTAAACACGTATTATTTTAGTCCTGTGTGTTTATTAGAGGCCATGTCAGCAGGCCACATCACATCATGCCAGCGCTGCGTTCACAAGACATACAAGCCACAAACTGGCAATCGAAACATGCTACAACCTGAGGGACAGTGAATGAGACACACAGACACAGACACACCCACACCCACACACACACTTGAGGGAGGGAGGGACAGCTGATCGCAGTGCAGCGATCAGCTGTTCCCGAGCAGAGAGAGAGAGAGACAGCTGCTAGACACAACTCTTATTAATCCCCGTACCGGACAATTGTTATTTGTTCCAAATCGGAACCGGATTTCGGTTCCCGATCCTCATCACATCCCAGCCACAGCCGTGGTCTTAACCGGTCTTGACATAAAATCTCGAGTCCTATAGGTCCGATACAGAGACAATACGAAACCAAATGCAGTCGATTCCGAGACCAATACCGTTAAAAAGTGGTCTGGAGACCGGTCTCGAGTACAACACCAGCAAATATTCTCATACTAATGATTATTAATTATTATTCCCCTCTCTTCTGATACCAATACTGTGCCGATGAGAAAGTGTACCTGTAACACTCTCCAAACTACTGTAGGAGCGGAATCATTCGAAAAATATAATATAGGATAATGCTATACAATGCTAACGGAGGCGAGACGTACGTTATTCACGCGCTTATCCACACGCATCATTCACACGCTTATGTACACGATTATGTACACGTACGTTATCAACACGCGTATCTAAGATAGCACTTTCAAAGCTACGCCGCCGCCACGTGAGCGCGTACTTTGAGCGCACCTATGATACGTCGCCGTGACGTCTGACGTCTGACAACGTCGTGACGTCGCCTGTATCGTACGTCAACCCATTCAAAATTGATGGAGGCGTTGGCGCACGTTGACACGTTAGTTATCCGCTCAGTGAGCTTAGTTATCTGCTCTTTGGCACAAATCACACCTCATAGTGTTGCAGTAAAAAATGCCACTGTAGTGCCGCCGCCACTGTGGGCTAAGCCCCGAATGTTTTCAGGTCCAGGCGACGCCCCTGGGGACAACAGAGAAACATATTCTTCATGACCAAAGTTGGAATTGAAATAAAAAAGGAAAGTGAAACTTATGCTCATCACCCTCTCCCTCCGGTCCACATTAATACAAATGATCCCAATACGTATGATTGTATGAACTATGAAAAGATCTTAAAAGCAATACAAATGTATTTTATAAACGTTAGTCCTTAACATCTATCACTGTGTGTATCACCATTCAAACATCTTTTTAAAAGTTGAACAAACCCCACACAGCTCAGTATAGACTGTGAAATGTTGACTTTATTGATCATTTCAGTAAAAACTAACGTTCATATTTCTCTTTTTGATTATAATACTGATGAACGTTCAAAACAAAGCACTTTGGCAACTTACCACATACGTTTTGAACCGTAACTTTCATGATATCATTCTCGTTCATAATCGATTGTTTCAGTGAACGGCCGACTGTTGTGTGACGGCAAATGCCGCGGCCGCAAGGCATTGTGGGGCAGCATTTTCTCCTCTCCTTTCGGTTAGGGAGGTCCAGTGGTTCCTAAGCTAAAGGAGGTTATAAAGGAAGCTTGAAACCTCCTTTCCTTTTAATTTAGAGAATTCGAACGGCACTTATCATGGCTGCCACTGAGGGACTTCCGGGTCATTCACTCCGTTAGGAAGGTTCCTAAGCTAAATGGACTATTCGACCGCAACCCTGGTATATCTCTCCCCTACTTTCACAGCCGTGTGGGCAGAGATGGCAAAAGTAAACACATCCTTTACTCAAGTAGAAGTAGGCCTACAGATACTCGTGTTTAAAAATACTCTGGTAAAAGTAGAAGTACTGACTAAACTTCTTTACTCAAGTAAAAGTAAAGAAGTATGGGCTTTGAAATGTACTTAAGTAAAAAGTACCCATAACTAGCAGCTGTTTTAAAGAGTACCTGACCTCCCTTTATATTAATAGAACAATAATGTCATTGTTAGCTAATGTTCCAGATATTTGGAGCATAATAACTGAAGCTGTTTCTCCATGTTCAGGAACTCCGATCCCCCCCGAGTCCTGCGGCAGGAAGCGGTCCTTCTCTCCAAGAACTCCTGGACCCTGCAAGCTGGTCCAGAACCAGAGTCCCAGTGAGGAGTCCAGCCAGTCGACCTCTCAGAGTTAAACTAAACTACAAGATTATCAAAGATCATGTTTAAAGATAAAAAAGGATGCTTTCAGACTGTATCCAGAAGTTTCTCAGACTACAGTCAAAGCAGATCATTTGAGGAATATATATATATTAAATAATAATAATAATAATAAAACTGTAATAAGAATTACTCTGAATACTTTCTTTGGACATTTTATTTACATTTTTTTTAAACAAATATTTAAATGTTACCTTGGTTGGTGATTGGCTAATGGTAACAAGCCAAAACATCGTTATGACATCCTAATCTGATCAGCTCATTTTCAGACAGGTTTTTATATAAATGGATCAGGACAAAAAGTGAGAGAATCTTTGTTCCTGAAACTTTTAGGTCACAGAGGGGACACATGTTGATGTAGAAGAGACATGAAGAAGAGGGGACACATGTTGATGTAGAAGAGACATGAAGAAGAGGGGACACATGTTGATGAAGAGACATGAAGAAGAGTGGACACATGTTGATGTAGAAGAGACATGAAGAAGAGGGGACACATGTTGATGTAGAAGAGACATGAAGAAGAGGGGACACATGTTGATGTAGAAGAGACATGAAGAAGAGGGGACACATGTTGATGAAGAAGAGACATGAAGAAGAGGGGACACATGTTGATGTAGAAGAGACATGAAGAAGAGGGGACACATGTTGATGTAGAAGAGACATGAAGAAGAGGGGACACATGTTGATGTAGAAGAGACATGAAGAAGAGGGGACACATGTTGATGAAGAAGAGACATGAAGAAGAGGGGACACATGGTGATGTAGAAGAGACATGAAGAAGAGGGGACACATGTTGATGTAGAAGAGACATGAAGAAGAGGGGACACATGGTGATGTAGAAGAGACATGAAGAAGAGGGGACACATGTTGATGTAGAAGAGGGGACACATGTTGATGTAGAAGAGACATGAAGAAGAGGGGACACATGTTGATGTAGAAGAGACATGAAGAAGAGGGGACACATGTTGATGTAGAAGAGACATGAAGAAGAGGGGACACATGTTGATGTAGAAGAGACATGAAGAAGAGGAATTTGCATAATAGGTGACCTTTAAAACCAATCAAAATAAGAAGAATATTTCTACATGAGTACTGATTGTATAATTAGTGATTATCTTCACTTCAACTCATCATGCCACGAAAACCGGAAAATAAATCACATACAGTAAGAGTCTCTAACGTAACGTAGAAAAATGAATAGATGAATAAAAAAACATATATTTGATTAAGCATTTCATTCTGCAACTGTGCGTCATCCTTTGAATTGTATTACAGTATCTGTAAAGTTTTCAATAATCCTGCAACCCAACCTCAGAGACAGATGAATGAGGAAATTCTGTACACATAATAAATACATTCAGCAGAAAATGTGTCACCGCAGAGAGGGCAAAACACATCATTAAAAAACAAGAAATGTAACAAAAACTTAACATTTTAGGTTCTCAAACATGAAGAACAAAGAAATGCTATCAATGAAAAAACTAAACATTTCACACAACCTAATTTTACACAACAACACAACAAAGTGCTTCTTGTTTACAGTTTGCTGGATCGTAGCCAACTGAATTTGTGTTTTTACTATGCTGACAAACAGAAAAATGCTATATATTGGGAGGCTGTGGCTCAGTGGGTAGTGTACTGGACTTCGAATCAGGGTTTGAGTCCCACTGCAGTCAGCATGTCGTTGTATCCCTGGGCAAGACACTTCACCCCAAATTGCTCCTGTTGGGATTGTCCACATTTGGATAAAAGCGTCTAACAAATGACATGTAATGTAATGGAATATATATATTATTTATTCAGATAATATGCTAATTATTGAAAAATCATCTAAAGCTATGTAATCATCACAATGTCTACGAACACGGTAAAATATAATCTACTTCTATCTATTTCAATAAAATAGGCTGTCCAATAAGACATCAACAAATCAAATCTTATTTTGGGAGAATATAAGTAAATAAACACATAGATGCACATCTACAATCCTCCAAATACAGATTGGATGACTGATAAATCTTCCTAATTTACTAATAACATTTCTGTTAAACCTGAGACACTTTTATATATTCTATTTAAAACACACATTTGTTCTATAAGATCATCATGGCTTTGTCCTGTGACAACCACATGTCTTTGGTGAGGACACTTTAATGAGTTTCTCAGAAAACAGCCCCGTTTCCTCGACACATAAAGGTACAATTCATCCTTCAATTCATAACAAACATTCAAAATCTTTACATAGAAATGGGAGTAGGAAAGAAAAACCGTGATCTGAAAACATACTAAAGCTGTCCGACAAATGTAGTGGATTAAAAAGTACCATATTTACCCCTGAGATCTCGTGAAGTAGAAGTATGAAGTAGCAGTAAGTGGAAATACTTAAAGGGCCCATGTCATGGCCATTTCCACTGATCATAATTCCATTCTTGAGGTCTACTAGAATAGATTTATATTGTGCATTTGTCCAAACTCACATTGGTTGCTCATACAGCATCTCTGTAAACTACTTGTATTCACTGAATTTCACTCTCTGCCTTTAACGGCTCGTTGTAGCTCCAATAGCTCCAGCCCCCACCTCCCTGTGAGCACAGTGTGCTCTGATTGGTCGGGACGTTGTGAATCGCGCTGAGCTCCGTGGAGGTGTTGTTTCCTTGTTTAGGATACATAGCGAAACACAGCCAAACTCATCCTGAGCACACACAAAGTCACAGCCGAAGTAAAAACAATAAGTGTGGCTTGATATTGAGTAAGAAAAAGGTTGATAAACGCTGTGAGAATGGGTCTGCAGAGAGAATTTCGCCGCGATCCCAACTGTCTGTTATCAGCCTGCAGCCAGGGAGGAGAAATCAGCTGAGCTGCCTGCTCCCTGCACACAGATGTGGTGTGAGGAAGTCCGTGGATTGGTCAATTTGGACCAATCAGCGGGGGCTTAACGTAACGGCTCCGCGGACGTAACGTAACGGCTCCACGGATTGGTCCATTTCGTTCCGGGTACGGCTTGACATCATGCCGTACCCGGAACGAAATGGAAGAATCAAATGGAAAATGACGTATCTCCAACGAGGCGTTTTGGGAGGTCTCTGTGTTAGAGTTTTACTCGCTACAGGGTGTACTTGAGGGTTTGTGACTCTGCACACCGTTTACATGCATAAAAACCTTCATAACACACAAGGGGACGGGTAATAACCGGAAAAGCATGACATGGGCCCTTTAAGTGAAGTACCTCAAATGTGTACTTAAGTACAGTACTGGAGTTAATGTACTAAATTACATTTCACCGCTGAGCTTAGGGAAACATTTCAAGTGTTTCATTTCCAAACAAACATCATCATTTAATCTTATTAAGTATTTTATAGCAAAAATATATACATGAGAATATTTCCCTGCTCCCCAACATGAACGATACGACATTTTGCAGAAAAGTTTTTCTCTTTCTTAGCAGAAGCAGTGCGGTCAGCTCCCCCCAAACTGCTTTGTTGATTTAAAGAACATTGTAAACTTAGAAAAACCTCTAAAATGAAAGTCTGTTTCACAGGTTTTTACTGCGTATTCCAAAACAAAGAGTTGAGTCACATTCAGGTATAGATGTCCTTGAGAGTTACCCGTCCTCTACACTCCTGAGTTCTCCTTTATCCAGCGCCTGAACTTGGTGATCCGGGCGTAGACGCCGGGTTTGTTCCTGCGAGCGCAAACCGTCGCCCCAACTCACCACGCCGGCCAGGAACACCCGCCCACTGGCGCCGGTGACGGACAGCGGACCCCCGGAGTCTCCCTGAGAGACACAGAGAGGAGGTTACATTACAACACTGTTGGGGAAATATTTTCCTAGGCCCATAACTTTGACCCAGTTTATCAGTCTGTACTGCCCTCGCTGAGCACAGACCTGTGACCGGGCTGCTCTCAGTGTTTTGTCTCCCTGTTCCTGCCTGTTGCGTCAGCTGATAGAGGTGTTATTATAGTGCTTTATCTTGTTATGCACAATGTTGACTATTCTCTCAGAACTAGCTAAACACATGGGTCTGGGGTAGAGATCTTCAGAACATGTCTTGTGAATTCTCGGGCCAAAACTCCAAATAAACCAGCAGTGTTTGCCATCAAAGTTCCAGCTCTCCCGTGTCTCTCTGAGTCTCCATTTCTTCAGAAGTTTCCATCACAAATACAATACAGCTTTATTTATGAAGCACTTTAAAACCTCCAGACCAAAGCGCTGTACAGTCAAATAAACAAACAAACATACACAATTCACACAGCTCAGCTCACACACACCATAAAACAAGTACAAGTAAAAACAATAGACAATTTAAAAGCAATAAAAGCAACAATCTACAAGATGTCAAAACGCTAAGGAGAAAAGGTGGGTTTAAAACAGACAGTGTGGAGGTCTGTCTGATGTGCATGGCAGATTATTCCACAGTGTGGGAGCCGCGACAGAGAAACAACGATCCCCTCTGAGAGGCTTGAATCAGAGGAAGACAGGGAGGGTTAACTCTGCAGGAGATCAGACACAGGATGTATGTAAAATACTTCAGCTGAGAGAAAAATGGGGAATAGTTAATCAAGAAGTTACTCAGTTTCTACAAGAGCCATAAGACTGACTTTTCTTAACATATAGCTTTGATTCTCTCCATGTTTATCTCCGCAATTGTAGTTGACAACTTTGAATTGTGATCTTAATTCCATCTAGCAACCCACATATTTTAAGTCCCTGGAACAAAACCTTTTCAAATGGAGGTAAATTGTAATTGGACTGCATTTCATCCAGTCTTTACAACCCTCAAAGCGCTTTTACATATACACGTCAGCATTCAGCCATTCATGCTCAAGGTAACCAACATTCACACACATTCACACACTGTTGGCCATCGAGAGCAATTTGGGGTAAGGTATTTTGCCCAATGATATTTTGACCCAATTAAATATGTTTAGGGTCATTAATAGGCAATGGCTGAGAACCACTGTGTAGAATATCTGGATTTTTCTGGATCAGTACAATAACTATTTTAATAGTAATTTTAATACAATAATCAGATGTGCAAAGGATTTTGGGTCAGAAAAGCTGGCTTTCGTAATGCGTCTGGATGCAGTAGGACGTCCTGATATTTGATATAGTATGGAAAAGGGCATACTAAATATTTTTCTGGCATACTGTTATTGGAATGCATTAGTAACATGATCTTTATATACAAGGTAGACATGTTGCTCTGTGTTTTTTTACCTGACATGCGTCCACGCCTCCTTTGAGGACCCCGGCACAGATCATCCTGTCGGTGACCTCGTCGTCCATCAGAGTCTTACACACCGTACTGTTGACGACTCGGACCTCCGCCTTCTGGAGGATGCGGGCAACACCGCCTGACGGACAAGATGACCAAAGTAAGAAACATACATGCGAGTAAACTAAGGTTTAAAATGGATGAAAACAAATCAACAAGTCTTACATCCAAATTAATCTTAGATTGTAAATCAGATAGACTACTGTTGAAGATCTGCTTCCTGCTTAAAACTCATTGTAGAAACTTTAGGTTTTAAGGAACAGGAAGCCAGCACTGTGAACCCTGACATTTTGAGTACCCCAAGTTTTATGATAGAAATGTAAGTATGGGTCCCAGAACATAGAAACTGCTGGATGCTAACTTGCATATGTTGGGCAATTTGCTAAATTAGCATACGTTTAAATAATTAGCATATGCAGACAATAGCTAAAAAATTGCTAGGCCGAGTTGGACAATTGTTTGGTGGTTTTTCGAGGTAAATTGAGAATAATTGATTTTAGGATAAAAAAGATCGACCCAAAATTCATCAAATCAGCCCATTGGGGGTACAAATATATTTTCAAGATTCAAGGCTTTTATTGTAATTGTACATAGCTACAGTGTAGTTATGTCGATGCACATTTTAGGTCCCAGGCTCCTCGAACAGTGCAACACAATAAAACAGATAAAATAGTGCAAGCAAATACAATAAAGTAGAATAGAAGTAGTGCCATAAGAGTCTATATACAATGATACATCATTCGTGAGTTGCAAACAGTTATGGATGTTCTTAGTTCAGGTGTTTAACAGTAATATGGCCACTTTCTGGTTAAAACTGCTAAAAAGCTGACTCATTTCCATTTTGTAGGACTCATTCCTGCACCACTTTATAGTCGTCACCCTGATTTTGCTCACCTCCCTCTCTGGTGGGCCCCAGCCGGTGATCCACGCCTCTTGGCCTGCTGGGAAGTCGTACGTGGGCGAGGGCAGGCAGATGGGCCAGATATTTGGTTGAGCGTGACGTTCGAGTCCAGCTCCATCAGAGCCACGTCGTGTCGTAGGTGAAGGTGTCGTAGTTCTTGTGAGCGACGATCCGCCTCACTTTCCTCCTCACCGTCCACTCGTTGGTCTGACTCTGAACATGCAGACCCAGCAAGGCATCCCATTGGTCTGCCTGAGAGTACCTGCAGCACCAAAACACAGGTCAGAGGTCACGTCGGATGGAGGAAGCATTTGCACAAATTCAAGAAGACTGTAATACCAGAAAATGAAAGTGAGCGAAGTGTTGAACATTTCTGAAGTGCCGCTAATTTTCATTAAACAGATGCATTTTGTTCAGAATATAAACTCATATGATTACATATAACATAGGTAAATCACAACAAGAAAATAAGAACAAACAAAGACAACAATTACATCTAAGCAGTATTATATTTATATATTATTTGAGTTAAATTAAAGCTGATTATAAAGCAATGAATCACACAGTTCATATTTCGTCATGGCTCGAATAAAACAGGGAGGATTTCACAAATATTCATACACACTTACATACCCTGTTCATATACATACATACACATTTGTAAACATAAAGCTAATTACAAACATATGTTCCGCTAATCTAGCTACATACCATTCATCGGTTTGCATCTCACAGATTATCTATTATTACAATAATCTATTTGTACTTGTGTATACTGTAGTTAACTCCTCCTACATTACTTGCACATAGGTCTTGAAATATCTTTGCACAATTTTACTTCTGTATTTTTTTATTTTTTTATGTCTTATATATATTTATTACACGACTTGGTTGAATACTGGATTCTGATTGGTCAGTTGGACATTTCAGAGGTTTTTAATACTCGATAACACACCGCTGCTAAGCATAATAATAATAATAATGACTCTGCTAAGGAGGATCAAGGGAGAGATGGAAAAGAGGTTAAAAGACGGAGCGTTAGACGTCAGATAAACTTAAAGGGGACCTATCATGCAAAATGCACTTTTGTACGTCTTTTCTACATGAATATGTGTCCCCGGTGTTCCAGGGAACTCACCAAGTGTCAGAAAACACAACCCTCTCTATTTTCCTCCATACCCAAATCTCTAAAAAAAGGGGCTGCAACGGATCTGATAAAAACTGATCCAGATTTGAACACTGTCCTGACGTCAGGACGGTGGCGCTACGGCTATTGGGCCAACTCCACCAATCAGGAGGAGACAGCCACGGCCACTGTTCTGCCCTTATCTGCCCTTACAAACACAGAGCTAAAAAATGTCAAATTGAGCAAAATGAGGCATGGCTAAAATGCATGATCTGTTTGTTATTTTGCAAAAGAAAAAGTATAAATATGCCTTATATAGGTATGGTCCTATACTATTATTCAAATATAGCATGATAGGTTCACTTTAACAGAAGCAGACAGACAGGAAGTAAACACTAACGGGAGCACGGTATGCGCTCTGTAGAGTTTAAGGACTTGTTAGTGGATCAGAAACTGTGAACAGACTTGGACAGTCACAGAAAACCTCGATCAGAGCTGCCTTCATTTTAAATTCACTTGTTGTTGTCGGAGTTCCAGTCATTAGATTTCTTAGTGGAAGCAATTTGATAATATTCAAGTCAATAACTCATTTTTGTTAGTACAATATTGATTACATAACATGTCAGAAATTATGTCTTGAATAAGTATCTGTACTTGTGACTCCGCGTCCTGCACGCAGTGTGCGGCGGTCAGCAGCCAGCGGTTGCTCAGCACCGACGCCCGCAGACGTGACCCACCCCCGGGAGTGGAGGCTGACCTGCCAGGGCCACTCCCCCTCCCGGGACGCCTGGCCCCCCACGATGCGAGAGCTGCGGTACGGCCTCGTCCCACACTCTGAAAAACACACAGATAAAAGACATAAAGTGGTGTAGTGATGACGTTTGACTGTAGGTCGACCCTGAAGTTAGCATCTTCTGGTTCCCTCCACAAAAAGCGAATGGAATATCTCTGATTTGGATTATTGCAGTTAATAATCTCTGTGTCAAACAAACGTTTATGATACTTACACGTTTTGTTCAGCAGGATAATCTCCACATATTAACACCACTTTATGATTTCTGAAGTAAAAAGCTAGAGTTAGGCTATATAGGAACTACAGCACGGTCACATGACTTCACATCACACCGCTAAGCTAAAGGCGGCTAATGTTGGGCTATAAAGGAACTACTGAACGGTCACATGACTTCACGTCACCACCGCTAAGCTAAAGGTGGCTAATGTTGGGCTATAAAGGAACTACAGCACGGTCACATGACTTCACATCACCACCGCTAAGCTAAGGTGGCTAATGTTGGGCTATAAAGGAACTACAGCACAGTCACATGACTAAACGTCCCCATCACTAAGCTAAAGGCGGCTAATGTTGGCCATGATGACGTTAAGTTAGCAACCGGCATTTTATTATTCACCAGTGGGGTATTTACTGACCTATTTTATGTCGTAGAACAAAACGGACCTTATTTCAACGACCAAAAACACATTCAGGTCAACCCGGTATCACGGCAAGACGTGAACATGTGACGATCTACCATGCTGGAGACGTGCAGATGTCACGATTTCGTCCCTTCAAACGTGACAGTTACATGGTATGTTAACATGGCCCAACCAGTGGAGAAATACCCGGAAATGCCAAGCAAATGCTCTACCACGACGGTCGGTTGTTATTGTCAATATTAATATAATAATGATTTATTTTTTAATAGTCACACTCGATTTCGCCGATTATCTTGTTGCCCCAGCTGGTCGACACCTCTTTTAGCAGAAACAAAGCCTACATGAATGTATTAAATCGATGTTAATCCATGTGTGTGGAATTAACGGACGTGACGTTGTGCGATTGCGTTGCCAGGCAACAGCTTGGGTTCATGTTAATTTACAAACTCTTCAACTAGACCCCTAGTTATATTTAAAAACATTTTAGAAGGCCTCACGAAATACATTAATGTAAATTCAAATTTAAATGTGAAGGACTGTGTATAACAAAATACATCCGTCATAAACAATACCGGAAACAGACGTAGGCAAGATCCTCAGCTCGGTGATTGGATGGTTTAGCCGCAATGCACGCTGGGATATGGTGTTTATGCGATGTGAAATCCGAAAACTGAATACGTGACGTGGATCATAAATATATCAACAATTAAACAACATCTTACATTTTTTCACACAATACGTCTCCTTGCAGTATCAATAATAATTCGGCTGACTTTTATAATTGATCCAATTGGTAGATAGGCTATATTTACACCAAGGGACGTCTCCAGCATGGTAAATCGTCACATGTTCACGTCTTGCCGTGATACGGGTTGATTCAGGTAACCATTGTCCGACGAGGGAACTGGAAGTTGTAAAATGCTAACTCATTCCTGCACCACTCCTACATTAACAGTTAGCTAATTTAGTGCATGGTCTAATGCAGGGTCGGCAACCTTTTTGATATGAAGTGCCATTCAAAAAAAAAATGTTATCAGCGTGCCGACGATCGTGAATTATCAACGGGGGGGGGTGTTGAAGAGCTCGACGAAAACACTCGTGAAAAGTGATGTTTAAAACTCAGTTAATGGGGCTCATTCACTGGCGCTTCCACAAACAACAACCAACATAATTGTTACATTAAAATGAAGTAGCCTACATTATTCAAGTTTACATTAACTTTGGATAATAACACGGGAGAAATGAGCGGAAGCGCTCTCTTTCCTCTCTCCCCCTCTCTCTCTCTCCTGACAGCCTGTCAGTATCTCATGCAGCTCACTGACCAGTAATGAGTGACAGTGAAGAATAAATATATTTATAACTAGTTCCAAAGGTAGATCAAATAGCTAAGTGTGTTAGGTCTAACTCTTGTGTGTTCTGCTCCGCTCACCGGTCCGTCACAGCGGGTGGAGCTGCAGGATTTCTGCTTCACACACGTTGCATACCGCTATTTTATTGTCTTTTTCGGACACCTTAAAATACTGCCAGACTGGTGAAGCGATTTTGGCGAGCTTGTTTTGCCGCACACAGAGAAAAGTGTCATGTATGTTACGTCTCGCAATCGGCCTTTTTGAGTGGGGCTGCGTTGCGTGCATGGCTTCCTTCTGCAGGTAACGGGGAGACGCGCTCTGGCGGCGGTCTCGTTCAGGATCCGAAAATAAAATAAATATTTTGTACACTTATTCCACTTATTCCTAGTGTGCCACTGGTTACGGTGCCGCGTGCCATTGGTGGCACGCGTGCCAGGGGTTGCGACCCCTGGTCTAATGTATGTGTGTGTGTGTATTAAACATACGGCAGTTTTCCTCGTCAGATCCGTCCTCACAGTCAGTCTTTCCGTCACACTCGGGTTCAGTTACTGATGCAGCGTCCATTGCTGCAGCGAAAGGTGAACTCTGAACACGTCTGCAGCACCAGAGCTGAACACAGGACACACACACACTATCAGTACAACAGAAAGAAACACACTGTTTTATGGTTTCCTTTCATTCTATCTAACTTTCAGAGTCTTTCTGCCTTTTGCTGTCATGCTTATTTCTTTCGTCTCCTTTAATCTCTGTGTTCCATAAACTTGAGTATTTGTGAGCAGGGCAAAGAGATGGAATACAAACAGCATGCTAACTTGTTGCTAGCAATATTAGCTGCTCTGTTTCACCATGTAAGTCTGTAAAAATGTGCATGCTGACTCAAATTCAACTGTGGTCTTATCAGTAGATTAAGTGACAACATAAGAATAGAAGAACTTCGACCAAAGTAAACACTGCAAGCTAGGCTAGATTATGCAAAGTTTAATACCAAGCGCTTAAACTAAGCTAAGGAAAGCGAGTGGTGACAAGCCTAAACAGAATTTACTTGAGAAAAAGTGTTGTTTGTCTCACATTTCTCACACTTGGACTCATCTGATCCGTCTGTGCAGTCATCCTTCCCGTTACATTTTAAGTTCTCCGGGATGCAGCGGTTGTTTCTGCAGGCAAACTCTCCTGGTTTGCATTTTACTAAAAGGAATTGAAACATAGCCGACAGTGAGATACTCAATTTCTAACATTCAGATTAGATAGATAGATAGATAGATGGATAGATGGATAGATGGATAGATGGATAGATACAGTAGATAGATAGATAGATGAAGAAGTGTTCAGACATTAAAATACAATACTTAAAGGTCACCTATCATGCTATTTTTAGGCAATAGCATAGGTCTCAGATATATAAAAAAATATAAAAAACATGTCTATGAAGTGTTTTGGTCAAAATACCAAACAGATCACCCATTCTAGCCATGCCTCATATCCCTCTATTTCACTTCCTGTTCCAAAAGTGCTGATTCTGGGTATAAACAGGTTTCTCTTGAGAATGAGACCCTGTGTCTCAATGAGATGTTCACCTGTATAAATAAAGGCTAAATAATATTTTTTTAAAAACCTGGCAGATACTGTCTAAAATGCTGCAGTGATGAAACGCAAGGATTATTAGATCAAGGATTATTTCTGAAACAGTATGGAGCTCAAAGGCTTTCTCTCTTGCCGGTTATACCACAAGGTGAGTTCCTTTTTATTTCCTGCTTCTTCACACACACGCTCTCCAGTACAGGTTAGCTCTGAGTGTTAGCGATGCTAATGTAAACACCGACCATATTACGTCCAAAACAGTCGGGCATTGTTTCTGATAGCAACGTTTCTGATAGGGCCGTGGGTCCACATTTCAGATATTACGTCTTATCGGACGCAAATCTGGATCAGCTCTGTTGTAGCCCCGTTTTTAGAGATTTGGGTACGGAGGAAAAGAGAGAGGGTTTATTTTCTGACGCTGCGTGAGTTCCCTGACACACCGGGGACACATGTTATGTATAAAAGACATCAAAAAGTGCATTTTGCATGATAGGTCCCCTTTAAAATACTTAAAAAAGTGGAAAAGAGAACTAACAATTAAAAATGTAATTATAAATATTATAAACAAAACAATAAAAAAATGTCTGGATAATTAAAATAAAATGTCAAAATCACTAAAAGATCTAAAATACTACAGGTAACCCACCACAGTTCTCCTCATCAGTGCTGTCCCCACAGTCATCAAACCCGTCACACTCCCAGAACTTGGGTTTGCAGCGGCGTTTTACACTTCATCTGAACCTCCTCACACTCTGAAAGAAAAACAAGTCATGTGTTAGTGTGTCTTTCAATTTTCTGACTTCCTGTTTGTGGCTCGCAGCTTGGAGCCCATTGGTTACTACTTCAGACGTTAAAAGTTCCATAAACGCTCCCTCAAATAAATCAAAAACAACAACTTGGAAAGTCTGCAAAAATGTTGGTGCACTACTGTACTTACCAAATTGGCAATATTATGGTGGACGCAAGTAAATGTGGGATTGATGCAAGGAGACCTTAAAATAGTTTAGGTATTGCATAGTACTATACGGTAAGGGTAGGTACAAATCGTTAGTTGTGTTACGTTGTAGAGGGATGTGAATAGGGTTAAAGAAGTTATTTAAAAATCCAGCACCAGTCACAGTCACTTTACGCTGCTATGGACAATTTTGCACTTCCATTTGCAATGTACATCATCTTTTTTTATATATATCCTGCGCATACTTGAAGTAAACGGTTATTTTGTGTGTTTTTTGTAAATTATAAAGTGTTCTTGTATTTGAATGTGTGAGTTTTTTATACCTCGGGACTGTGGGAAACAGTATTTTGATCTTTCTGTGTGTACAAAACTTTTTGAAATTGACAATAAAGTTGACTTTGACTTTTGATTAGCGTTAATCCTCCAAACCTGAGGTAAAGCAACATTTAAGGGGCTTTAGGGAATGTAGAGGGACAACATAATAACTTAGCAGGATAACCAATAGTGGAACAAGCTAGCAACACTTCAAGAATAAAGAGCAACACACATCCTCTTTGTAGAGTCCATGCTGTTTCAACTTTACGACCTGAAGATCATGAAAACACGTGTCAGAAGAAGGACTTGGGACCATCTGAGGAGCGTGTGAACGCAGCAATAGTGTCATAACAGAAAATAAAAGCTTTCTTAAACAGCTGGTGACAGGAGGAAATAGTGCATATCTTTAGGACTATTTCCAGCAGCCTATTAAACCACATTGATGCTGTAGTCAGTATTTACAGCAGCAGGATGTTGGATTTTGTACGGCCGGTTTTTGAGTTATCTGAGATTAATGTTCTGTCTGAAACGATCCATCCAGTTACATTTTTGTAGATCTTGTGTGAAAATAAAGAACTCGTCAGGCAGTGTGTTTTGGACTCACTGCAGTTGTCCTCGTCGCTGCCGTCTCCGCAGTCGTTCCAGCCGTCGCACTGCAGCGTGCTGTTGATGCAGAGATGTTGGTGCACTGAAACCTCCCCGGACACGCTGATCAACGACATTCAGGAGGAAAAAAAGTCATTAAAAAGAAGATTATCAATCTAAAAACTGAAGGTTAGCATGACAAAGTGGCATTTCAAAATGAAAATGAAATCAGTCGTACGGTTATTCGGGATAAATGCTTCGTACTCTGCGATGAAACCCTGGTCTATGTAAGACGAGTCCGATTTAAATGTGATCGTCATCTCATTTTTCTGGCTGGTGACCACGGTGCTCTTCGGTTTACTGCCACACAATCTACACCAAACAGACATAAAAACACCATTTAGATTAAAACACTCGCTTCTTTAAAGAGGTGTACAGTATATTGACTTATAAGGTAATAAAAACAACAATAATACATTTGTTTTACATAGTACTGTACAGTATATAGACGCTATTAAGTACTTACCAATACAAACAGAATTCCAAACCCACAGAGAATGAAATTAAATAAAAAACAGCAACCAAACAAAACAGAGAGTAAAACAGAACAAATGTAATCAAAGGGAAATAAAATCACATAATTGCAATCCTCAAAGAAGTGGGTTTTTTAAAAGTAATTTCAAGGTTGGACACCTTCATTAGGAGCCAGTGTTGAAAGAGAGGAAATATGAAGAGAGACAAAATGCCGACCTCTGACCGTTGACGTCCACATAATCATTCTGGCACTGGCTGCTGTATTTCCCCAGGAAGAACTTGTTGAACTGAACCTTCAAAAACTTCTCCTTTGGAGCCTGAAAAGAGACAATATAGTTAATGGGAGCCTGTAGGGAACAATAACAAGACTTTAATTCTTAATAAACCAATTAAAATAGTTCCTCACCTTGATGGTCCACACACACGTGGTTTTTGGAGGATAGTTGGAGGGGAAGAACGGCGAGGAGAAGGAGCCTCTCTCTGCAGTCAGTGCTCCTCCACACTCTGAAATAAACACAGATATGTTAGACATTTAGGAAACTTAAAGGGGACCTATCATGCAAAATGCACTTTTGTACGTCTTTTCTACATGAATATGTGTCCCCGGTGTTCCAGGGAACTCACCAAGTGTCAGAAAACACAACCCTCTCTATTTTCCTCCATACCCAAATCTCTAAAAAAGGGGCTGCAACGGATCTGATAAAAACTGATCCAGATTTGAACACTGTCCTGACGTCAGGACGGTGGCGCTACGGCTATTGGGCCAACTCCACCAATCAGGAGGAGACAGCGAAAGCGCTGGAGACGCTGTAGTACATATGCAGGCCTGTAGATGGTGCTGTTCTCACTGAATCTGCCCTTGCAAAGACAGAGCTAAAAAATGTCAAATTGAGCAAAATGAGGCATGGCTAAAATGCATGATCTGTTGGTATTTTGAAAAAAAAAAAGTATAAATATGCCTTATATAGGTATGGTCCTACACTATATTATTCAAATATAGCATGAGAGGTCCACTTTAAACTGAGGAGAATCAACTTCTATAACATCACGACTAACGGCACAGAAGTTTGAGGTCACACTGATACCTCTCTGATGATACAGCGATCATGGATGGAGATAAATTGCCTCAGGTGTTGTTGGTAAAATACTGAATGTCCTCTTCCAATATCAGAGTACACATGCTAACAAAGGTATCCCAACTGTATCTGTGTACATGACAAGATGTCTGATTACCTAGAAGAGCATCAGGACTGTTTGAGGCATATGATAGCTATGTGATTAACATGATGATTCAGCCTCTATGAGATAGACATATGACAAGCATGCTCATTTCTGACGTGGAGCTAATCTGAAGTAAACATTGAATACTGCTTTCTATTCCTCCATCTTGTGACTGTGTAACTCCCTCTCTTGGATATCAGCATGTGAAGGACACTGTTCAGGAACTAGTTGATGCTCTGTATGTGATGACTACTTCCATTCTGGAGAGGATCAGAAATACATGGATCCTGAGATTGAAGATCAAGCCGGTGATGAGGGATATTTTTCTAACAGGTGTTAAGAAGAGTAAACACTCCATAACAACTAAGGCAAATAAACTAGGGCTGTCAGTCGATTAAAATAGTTAATCGCGATTAATCGCAAATTAATCGCACATTTTTTATCTGTTCTAAATGTACCTTAGAGGGATATCTTTCAAGTTTTTAATACTCTTATCAACATATGAGTGGACAAATATGCTTTATATGTTTGTTTGTTTATTATCATTTGAACAATGACAAATATTCTCATGAATATTAAACACAACAACCTGAACATTACAAATATTCGCCTCAATTCAACCTGGAACCTCTCTCATACAATAATACTGTGTGTGTGTGTGTGTGTGTGTGTGTGTGTGTGTGTGTGTGTGTGTGTGTGTGTGTGTGTGTGTGTGTGTGTGTGTAGACACTGTGATAGATCGTTGGAGCTATGTGCAGCTCAAGGCATATATGCTTGAACGGGAGCTGCAATCATGTTGCATGTTGAGTGTGCTGACTTTTCGTACAATGTCCCACTGTCTGGCTCCCTGCATAAAGTCAAGTGCTCGGCGCAGTTGTCGGCGAAATGTCATTGAAACAGCTCCTTATATCCGTTAGCGCAGCAGCTAGCTAGCACCAGATGCTAACAACAACAACACGTAAGGTGTGCCTCGCTCGCGCGAGTCGCGCCACACATACACACACCGTCCCGGTCCTCCCGATGGCCAGTCCGCGTTAACTTGACAGCCCTACAAATAACATGTTATCTAATCGTAATAATTAATCATTCTTTCAGATAATTTTGTGCAAGCATAATGCAAAAATAACTATGAGACAAATTGCTAGTGAATGTTAACAGCAGAGGTCGCGTTAACCGAATATTTTCCGTCTATGACGTAATTTTTCCAAGATTGACGGAAAACTCTGAAAGCAGTCCGTCATTTTGACAGATTAGAACACAACTCGGAACAGCGCCAAAATGTCCACCAGCGGCCCACATTATATTACATCCTTAGTGGCCAGGTCGACTGAGGGCGATCTACTGTACTCTACTGTAACTATTATTTAGTAATTCACACCCCTGTCCAGTTGGTGGCGAGTGTGTGCATATTAAGTAGCTATTGTCTAGTCTTGTATTTGACCTCGTTGATTATCTCGTTGTTTAACCGGCTTTAGCAATCGCAAAATGTCACGGCAGCTGAGTGTCCGAAGCTTTTTTAATAAGCCCAGTAATTGTGATGGTGTGGATAAACGAGGTGAAAAAAGAGGGATTGATGCAGTGGAGGATGAAGGACAAGCAGTAAGACTAAAACTGACAACGTTCAGCCAGCAGCAGAGGGACAAGCAAGTGGCAAGGAAAAATAAATCATTCATATTCGTTTTGACATGAAAAGTGACCGCACGGTCGGTGTTTCTGTTCATCTTTTTTTTCTCCATGCCCTTAAAAGTTCTGTATGAATCATAAAAAAAAGGAATGAATGAACATTTGCTGCTTAGTACCCAAACATAAATATTAAATATGTCTCATCATTAAAACATGAAAAATAAAATGACGGGTAATAATGGATTATGACGGAAATTTTACGATCCTGTCCGTCAAAATGACGGACAACGAAAATGTCTAACGCAACCACTGGTTAACAGCCACAATTCATTACCATCAGTGATGCAAACATCCTGCTTTCCACAGTGTCTCAAAACCCAAAAGATATTAAGAGTGTCACACATGCAGCAAAAAGAAGCATTGCAAAATTACTTGTATTCACATTGTATACATCAATGTACCATATATAAATAGTTGTTTTTCTGTCGATCAACTGCTTGCTCAGGCTATAGTAAGAGATGTCATCACTGAAGGTTTTACAGAAATGACGTTATTGGAGGAATTTATCTTTAGAGCAAATTAAGGAATCAAACAATATTAGAAGTCTATTTTTTTTTTTTTTTTAGATGTGTGAATATAATGTGTTTCAGTGGACCAGTGATGTACAATATTACTGCAGTGTTTGTACTTCCTGTCGTACCTTTCTCAGTGAGAGGGATCTGGGAGTAGTTGGCTCTGAATCCAGGAAGTTTTTCTCCTCGCTGGTGATCAGCGTCAGCAGGAGGACGTTTCCAGAGGAGATGAAGGAGAGAGAGCCGTGAGGATATCCACACTGTCTGAGGAGAGAGTGGAGTTAGTACTGAAGAACACCAGGAGATTAATCACACTGGCTTTTCTATTGGCTAGCACTCCAACAAATTGAATGTGATAATTAAGATAGTTAAGGAATCACATCAGAGCCGGCCAGCTAACCAATCAGAGCAGACTGGGCTCTGGTTTCAGACAGAGGGTGAAAAGAGGTGCTGCAGCACAGGCAGTATGAGAAAAATAAAGAGCTTTTTGAACATTAAAGCATGGAGACATGTAGAGACACTACATACTGATATACACCTGAACATCAGGAGGAGAGGACTCTTTAAAGTAGAGACACTACATACTGATATACACCTGAACATCAGCAGGAGAGGACTCTTTAAAGTAGAGACACTACATACTGATATACACCTGAACATCAGCAGGAGAGGACTCTTTAAAGTAGAGACACTACATACTGATATACACCTGAACATCAGCAGGAGAGGACTCTTTAAAGTAGAGACACTACATACTGATATACACCTGAACATCATCAGGAGAGGACTCTTTAAAGTAGAGACACTACATACTGATATACACCTGAACATCAGCAGGAGAGGACTCTTTAAAGTAGAGACACTACATACTGATATACACCTGAACATCAGCAGGAGAGGACTCTTTAAAGTAGAGACACTACATACTGATATACACCTGAACATCAGCAGGAGAGGACTCTTTAAAGTAGAGACACTACATACTGATATACACCTGAACATCAGCAGGAGAGGACTCTTTAAAGTAGAGACACTACATACTGATATACACCTGAACATCAGCAGGAGAGGACTCTTTAAAGTAGAGACACTACATACTGATATACACCTGAACATCAGTAGGAGAGGACTCTTTAAAGTAGAGACACTCCATACTAATATACATCTGAACATCAGCAGGAGAGGACTCTTTAAAGTAGAGACACTACATACTGATATACACCTGAACATCAGCAGGAGAGGACTCTTTAAAGTAGAGACACTACATACTGATATACACCTGAACATCAGCAGGAGAGGACTCTTTAAAGTAGAGACACTACATACTGATATACACCTGAACATCAGCAGGAGAGACTCTTTAAAGTAGAGACACTACATACTGATATACACCTGAACATCAGCAGGAGAGGACTCTTTAAAGTAGAGACACTACATACTGATATACACCTGAACATCAGCAGGAGAGGACTCTTTAAAGTAGAGACACTACATACTGATATACACCTGAACATCAGCAGGAGAGGACTCTTTAAAGTAGAGACACTACATACTGATATACACCTGAACATCAGCAGGAGAGGACTCTTTAAAGTAGAGACAATACATACTGATATACATCTGAACATCAGCAGGAGAGGACTCTTTAAAGTAGAGACACTACATACTGATATACACCTGAACATCAGCAGGAGAGGACTCTTTAAAGTAGAGACACTACATACTGATATACACCTGAACATCAGCAGGAGATGACTCTTTAAAGTAGAGACACTACATACTGATATACACCTGAACATCAGCAGGAGAGGACTCTTTAAAGTAGAGACACGACATACTGATATACACCTCAACATCAGCAGGAGAGGACTCTTTAAAGTAGAGACACTACATACTGATATACACCTGAACATCAGCAGGAGAGGACTCTTTAAAGTAGAGACACTACATACTGATATACACCTGAACATCAGTAGAATATGTCCTCTTTGAGACATATACTTCCCCTCTTCATTTTGTTATCAACAAATATGTTTATGAATTGTTGGAGAAGTTGTTAAAGTATGCGGTTCTCACTCAGTGAGGACGCGCGGCTCGATGGGGGCGAGGGAGTCGTAGATCTGGATGAAGTCCTGCTGGCAGTCGTCCTCCAGGATCAGGGTGTGGAAGTCCAGCCGGATGCGGTGCTTTGGGTCGGCCCGGAGCCTCCACTGCAGGAACACGTTCGGAGGGTAGGAAGAGTCCGGAAACCCCGGAGACTGAACCACACCGGGCTCTTTGACGTGGACATTAAAGGACTTTTTCACTGGAAAATAAACAGGGGAAATGTTATGTTCAATGTGTTTCTGATCACATTTTGATTGATTAATACACAACATGTACAACCAAAAGCACAACCCAATTTCTTTAAAAAATAAATAAAATTACTAGAGAAATTAGACACATATTTTGTAAACATTTCACTATAAATGTAATTGATTATCAATAAGGCAACTAATAATAAAAACCTAAAAAGAGCCAATAAATATTTGGCTTTAGGTGTCAAAATAACGGAGAGTGTTGAAACCTTGAATTTTAAAGATATTCATATGAGAAATTAAAACACAACCAAACTCACCATTTAAAGAGTTCCTGTTCAAGCGTGGGTCTATAGCTGTGGACAGAAAGATCAAACATTAATATTAGTGATGTATATGTATAGTTATATACTCTTATGGACCTGGATTTTACTTAATGTGCACTGTCCCTGTTAGATAAATAAATAATAAAGTCGACTTTGAATTATAATATATTCGATATAAGCATTGGGATGGATTCAGACCTCTGGACACGACGTTGCGGACGTTCAGAGCGTCGGCAGGTTTCAGCAGGATTCGTCCGTGTCGTCTTGAATGATGCGAGGCCGTCGCCTGCTGAGACTCGATGGCCTCGTCCAGCGCCGCCTGCTGGCTGACGTGAACATCGAACTCTGACTGATAATACGCCATGACGCTGTCTGTGCCGCTGTCTCCCTCACTGGAGAGACAACAAGAAGAGTTACAACAGAAAACATATCCTGCAAAAACTCTTAAAGATCTTTTTACCGCTGCCTTTTATTTCATCAAATAACTTTTCATATCTGACCCGGCACTGAGATATACTATTGTATTTAATACCCGTCTTATCCTAATTTTGATTGTCATAATTTGTATTCTCTTGGCTGTTTTTTTATGTATTTAACTATAATTTCATAATGTGCTCAATGTAGAAAATACTATGGTGTTAATCTCCATTACAGGTAAAAGTCCCAAATTAAAATAGTTACTTAACCCTTAGATGCCCGAGTGACTGGACCCGACACTCTTCCATAAGTGGGTCAAAAAGGACCCGTATTAGAATAATATGTGTTTTTATGCCATTTTGTCCTTTTGGTTAAGAAAAATCACTTTTATAATATTTAGTATTATATTTTGGTTCACACTAGAAATATTTTATATTGAATTTTCACTATTTATAATTTTAGAATTTTTTTTACATTTTGAAAAAAAACGTTTTGAACATATCGATGCAAAGATCTCCGCTATTCTGAGACCCTCACAGTATTCCAGTCCCTTTTCAAAACTCATCTCTTCTCCTCTTGTCTACTCATAGCCCACCCCCATCAATCCATGCCGGTTGATCAAGTTTGATAGTCCTATACAGTGGCGTTTTTATATGTACAAAAGTGGTGGGGCACAAAAAACTTAGATGTCTATAAGCTTCTGCAGTTAAATTAAATAGGAAAATACTCTGAGCATGCACAGTGTAGTTTTTACAGTCACCGTTCACTTAGACATTGAGAAGGAGGGGCATGATCAGGTTTTGTCCCACATGGCTCTAAACAGCTCAATAGCATAGACTGTATATATAAAGCTCAATAGGCACACACTGTAGACACTAATTAGAAGAACACAGACTAAAACAGCAATGTACAGATGAATCAGATGATTAAACATGATCTTCAAATATATTTTATATATTTTTTATTTATTTTTTGTATTTTTAGTAATCATTATTTGTAATACTTTCTGCTGACACTAGGTGGGGCTGTGCCTGTACCTGCCCTAATGACCAGTCGCCACTGGTCCTATACCCCCCACCCTAACCTTCCCTTATATTGTAAAGCAATTTGAGTCCTTGAAAAGCCCTATAAAAATATAATGTATTATTATTATTATTATTATTATACTAATAATACTGACAGGTATTAGATCTTGCTGTGTAAAATAATCTTCCTGAGAGGTGTCACTTCTGATTAGTGCAGTGGCGACCCGTCAGGGCCCTCTAGGCCCTCTGTGAGGGCCTAAGATATTCTAAAAAATAATATTTGAAAACATAAAAAAACAAACACTTTTTTTAAATATATTTTTTTAAATATCTTTTTAGTTATATTTTTAATTAGTTTTACCAAAATAACTTCATTTAATTGTATTTAAAATAACATTTCCAAATAAATAAATCCTTCGAATCTGCCTGTTCAGTTTCTGTTGGAATGTGAAGGGTTAAATGCCGTCTCTGCGAGTTACTGTGAAGACGGGAGAGCTTGTTGGTCCCTCTGTACATTCACAGAGGGCCCGCTATAGTAACTCAATGAGAGAGTAATGTCAACTGACAGTACAATTGACCAATCATATCCTCCCTCTAAATGGGTGGGCTTTATTTTCGCGGACTTTATGACAAGTTCCGCCCGCTGTGAGGTTTATGCAAGTGGTGCAGTGACGCGTCCTAAAACACGGAAGTAAGCTGCGCATGAGTTCCCTCGACACAAAAGCAATGGGATTTCTCCATGGGGTTTTGGAAAATAGCTCGAAATAAGGTCTGTGGAAAACGAACCTGTTAGATAAATGCATGTTTTGTTCAGCCGGATCATATCCACATGTCTACCCTACTTTTATAATTTTCGAATCATAAATCTAATCGATAGAGGGGTCAGAGGGCCTAGGTATAAAAGTCACGGCTTGCCACTGGAATGATGTAGTCTGTGTGGTCTACAGTGAATGTATTCCTGACAGCAACAGGTGATAAGAATCAAAGGTTCCCATAGGATCCCATAGGAAATGCATGCAGGCCATTTTTGACCCACTTATGGAAGCTTGGGGTAGAAATACAAAAACTACAATTTCTTAAAATGTTTAAAATTTAAATTTAAAATGTGAATGGCATGATATCCAAAACATGTTTTTTGAGGAATAGCTGCAATATGAAATGATAAAAAAATGTAATTACAAAGATACTTCAAGAAAACCACCTCACCGGGTCAAAAAAGACCCACTTATGCATCTAAGGGTTAAGTAGATGTACAATACAAGTGTTATCAGCAAAATAAAAAAGTACTGAACGTATTATACAATACAATTATCCTGTTTATAATCACCAACAATGTTTTAATGCACAGGAACTTATATTCCTATATTGTATACCCGTCTTATTCTTTAAAGGTTTGTTATTTTGAAAGACCCGAGAAATTGTCTGCATGGATAAAGGACACAAAAAGTAATTTTGTAAACTAGTTTTGTTCATATTTGCCTGCCTTTGCCTAGCAACAGCTTTGCAAAAAAAGTAATGTATTCCTCTTTTTCTCTTTCCACGGGAACGGCTCGTATTTGTTGTTGTCAGGAAGTTAAGTCAACAGTCAGTCTACGTATAATTAACTCAGGAGAGTGGATAAGTGTTCAGTTACTCTTCAATTAAATACTTCACCTTAAGTCTAAACATCTCAGTGTGTGTGTGTGGTCGGTACCTGAAGGCCTGCACTGAGGCGCCTTTGAAGTGTTTGGCCAGCACCGAGTTTTTGGAGTAAATCAGTTTCAGCTGAAAGACAGAAAGCACAGAAAATAAATAAATACATTATCATATCCGTCCAGTGTTCCCATCATTAAATCAACAAATACAGAAAGTATCAGTACTGTAAAAAGACTAAAATCCTGTGATGGAAGAAGTTCTGAAATCTTAAAATACTGCAATACAAGTCTAAGTTCTGAATACAAAATGTTACTTAAGCAAAAGTATTATCCGTGTACTCCAGGTATCAAAAGTAAAAAATACTCGGTAGGCAGAATGGCTCTTTCACAGTATAACTTTATAAAAATACATTAATTCAAAACGTTCTTATAATTTTAATGTTGTAGTTTGTCTGTATTAATAGTGCAGTACTGCCTTATATCATATACTGTAAGCATGTCATGTGTTTTATTAACAAAGGAGTGATAAATACATGTAGGAAGTATAAAGTACACAATGTGCCTTCAAATGTAGTGGCATAGAAGTATATGTATCATAAAATGGTGCGTAAAGTAGTCCCTTAAACACAGTTGTTGAGCAGCTGATCTCCAGTCTCACCTGCTTCCTGACCAGAGAGGCCAGGTGAGTGAATTTGGGGTTTTCTGGATCTTCGTACTCGGCAACAAACGGCTGGTTATCGATCCCCATGGAGCCGATAAAAACCTTCTGCACTCGGACGTCTCTGCGTACTGAAGAGACGGAGAATTACACTGTTAATCACGATGCTGGGTATCAATCCTTCAATGTCCAAATAGAAAAATATTGTCAAAGTCACACAGCAACTACACAAATATTATTCTGGAAAGAACGGAAGCACTCGCAGCAACAGAGTGAGAGCGAAAGTACAGTACAGATTCCACAAGATTAATACAATTATAGATACAATTAAAAGTTGTTAAAACAAGAAATGAATTAAATGAACATATATACAGTACTTTACATATTTGAGTCCGGACTATTAAATATATTTACATGTATGTATGCAGGTCAACGTTATTGTGCAAACAGAGCAGATTTCATGTACAATACATGTTACTTTTGTGTGTGTTAACCCTGGTTGTAAAGCCATAAAACGCACACTGTTTTCACAATAACTTTTTACCGACACACATACATGTAAATATATCTAATATGTATATATGACGCAAATATGTATAAATGTTCATTTTTATTCATTTCTTATTTTAAAGTGACGGTATATAATTGAAATGTTATCTTTGATTGTATTAATCTGTGCTGTTCTTAAAAAGAGCTTCTCTTGATAACTGGACTCAAAATCACACTGTACAATTTACATTCATATTCAATCTAATATTTAATAATCCATTCCTTGCACAATTAATGTATATATACAATATCCTGATTATATTTTCTACATGTATATTTTTAACTTTTTTTAAAATGCTATTTTATTTCAATTTGAGACGTTTACATTTTGGATTGTTTATTTTCACTGAGGGCCACATACAGAAAAATATACGAAGGGCTGGGCCGCTGAAGTGAGTTGAGTTATATTGCCTCATAAGTTCAGTTATAAGTTGGAAAAATCCAATGTAGGTAAATTATTCTTGATACTTGAAAATGCTTTAAGAAAACAGACAGCCTACATCTCAGCTCTCCAGAGGGTTTCATTATTGTGTTAGAAGCTCATTCATTAAAACAGAAGCTTCAGATTGATAATAATGAGAGGAAATATGAAGGGTGTATTTCAAGCTGGTTAAGGAAATGATTTTTTGGGCTTTTTTTTTATCAACTAAGATTTGTTAGAACATGTTTTCAACTTTAATGGACTGAATTGATTTGAAAAGTGGTCTTATGAACACATGAATACTACTGTGTAATATATTTGAACATATATATTTAAGAAGTACAATATAAGACAGAAGTTTATTATACTTAAGTCATTATGCTTTTTTGAATTTGCTGAGGGCCGATTCAAAATGGTCCGCGGGCCGCATTTGGCCCCCGGGCCGTAGTTTGGACACCCCTGATGTAAATAGTCTGCAAAGGCTAAAATGTGTGTGATGGCTGTTCTCACAGTGGAAGTGCCACACCAGCAGTCCGGTGATGAGAGCGACAGCAGCAGCAGCCAATAGGAGACCGACTCCGACCCACATCTGCCTCCTCTGACCCGGCTTCTTCTGATGCTGCTGGGGGTCGGAGGCCGGGAGGAACTGCAGCGCCGCGTCCCAGTCCGTGTCCTGGGGTGCAAGATGAGATCAGATAGGATATCTTTAAAAGGTCCCCTATTATACAAAATCCTCTTCTTCATGTCTCTTCTACATCAACATGTGTCCCCTCCTCTTCATGTCTCTTCTACATCAACATGTGTCCCCTCTTCTTCATGTCTCTTCTACATCAACATGTGTCCCCTCTTCTTCATGTCTCTTCTACATCAACATGTGTCCCCTCCTCTTCATGTCTCTTCTACATCAACATGTGTCCCCTCTTCTTCATGTCTCTTCTACATCAACATGTGTCCCCTCTTCTTCATGTCTCTTCTACATCAACATGTGTCCCCTCTTCTTCATGTCTCTTCTACATCAACATGTGTCCCCTCTTCTTCATGCCTCTTCTACATCAACATGTGTCCCCTCTGTGTAAAGAGATTCTGAAAGTTTCAGGAACAAAGATTCTCTCTCTTTTTCTTCTGATCCATTTCTATAAAAACCTGTCTGAAAATGAGCTGATCAGATTTTGGACACTTTATGATGTCATAACGATGTTTTGGCTTGTGTAACCATTAGCCAATCAGCAACCAAGGTTTCTACTTCTTACATTTTGAACACAAATACCTGTACTTTCTACTTCTTACATGTTGAACCAAATACCTGTACTTTCTACTTCTTACATGTTGAACACAAATACCTGTACTTTCTACTTCTTACATGTTGAACCAAATACCTGTACTTTCTACTTCTTACATGTTGAACACAAATACCTGTACTTTCTACTTCTTACATGTTGAACACAAATACCTGTACTTTCTACTTCTTACATGTTGAACACAAATACCTGTACTTTCTACTTCTTACATGTTGAACACAAATACCTGTACTTTCTACTTCTTACATTTGAACACAAATACCTGTACTTTCTACTTCTTACATGTTGAACACAAATACCTGTACTTTCTACTTCTTACATGTTGAACCAAATACCTGTACTTTCTACTTCTTACATTTGAACACAAATACCTGTACTTTCTACTTCTTACATGTTGAACACAAATACCTGTACTTTCTACTTCTTACATGTTGAACAAATACCTGTACTTTCTACTTCTTACATGTTGAACCAAATACCTGTACTTTCTACTTCTTACATTTGAACACAAATACCTGTACTTTCTACTTCTTACATGTTGAACCAAATACCTGTACTTTCTACTTCTTACATGTTGAACACAAATACCTGTACTTTCTACTTCTTACATGTTGAACCAAATACCTGTACTTTCTACTTCTTACATGTTGAACACAAATACCTGTACTTTCTACTTCTTACATGTTGAACACAAATACCTGTACTTTCTACTTCTTACATGTTGAACACAAATACCTGTACTTTCTACTTCTTACATGTTGAACACAAATACCTGTACTTTCTACTTCTTACATGTTGAACACAAATACCTGTACTTTCTACTTCTTACATTTGAACACAAATACCTGTACTTTCTACTTCTTACATGTTGAACACAAATACCTGTACTTTCTACTTCTTACATGTTGAACACAAATACCTGTACTTTCTACTTCTTACATGTTGAACCAAATACCTGTACTTTCTACTTCTTACATGTTGAACCAAATACCTGTACTTTCTACTTCTTACATGTTGAACACAAATACCTGTACTTTCTACTTCTTACATGTTGAACCAAATACCTGTACTTTCTACTTCTTACATGTTGAACACAAATACCTGTACTTTCTACTTCTTACATGTTGAACACAAATACCTGTACTTTCTACTTCTACATTTCCCAAACAGGCTGGTTCCTTTAGTTTGAATGTGTGTTTGGTGGCGTGATCATTATTATTTAGAGTCATTGCGTGCCTATTGATTTGAACACGATCCGTGTATCCATCATTTCCTGGTCTTCTCTAAAGAAGAGGGACCAATGAAAACGTTGTCATGTTGCCGTTGTTCAGCATGGAAACATTCATTAGCTAACAATGACATTATTGTTCTATTAATATAAAGGGAGGTCAGGTACTCTTTAAAACAGCTGCTAGTTATGGGTACTTTTTACTGAAGTACATTTCAAAGCCCTCTTTACTTTTACTTGAGTAAAGAAGTTTAGTCAGTACTTCTACTTTCACCAGAGTATTTTTAAACACGAGTATCTGTACTTCTACTTGAGTAAAGGATGCGTGTACTAAATGTAAATACTAGCATACTTTTAAATGTTGTTAGCTGTAATTTAGCCCTTCAATATTGTTTAATTTGTCAGGTAGTTTACAGATGTGTATCTTCACGGTCAACTTGTATATTTTGTAGTTCTGTTTGTATTTTCCATTTTGAGATGTTTATATTTTATAATTGTTTATTTTCCACACTTTTGAATTTCTATTTATCTGCAATGCCTAGGCTTACATGTTGGTGTACAGAGAACATTTACGTAAATCTTATCTTATTATCTTAAGTTAAAACGAGGCATTGCACATACAGTAGACGTACGTGGACTATCTGTCAAACAAACACCATGAACGGCCAAATTACAGCTAACAAAGTTTACAAGTAGGATATAATTAAAGAGAGAGGGGGGTTTATTCGTCTCTCTTCTGTGTTATCTGTTGAAACATCAGCTGTTAGTCATTACATCAGAACACACTGTCAGCAGGTAGAGCTTCTCTGGACTAAAACAGAGTAACAGAGACATCGTTTGTAGAAGGACACGTTCATAAAATGTAAATGTTGTCAAAGCTCAGAGATAAACACATAACATCTGGATACACAGCAGTAAGGATGACATGTAGTCTGTCATTGGGCTGTATTTATGATTTAGGCTGCTCTAAGGAGTCAAAAGAACGTCAAATGTTAATATAAATAATTTGACTCGAGTACTAAAAGGAGAACTTATTGATTCATGACGCGCAGGGAGACAATATATTTTTGGTCCATGATAACCTCTGAGCATCGTGTAATTCAAGTAGTGTGACAGAAACAACACCTCTGCCTCTTCTCCTGGCTCTAAAGCTTGTTTTGGTTTGCGTGTGGTAGGATACTTTGGTCACTTCTGAGTCATTTCAGAGATCGCTTTGATTGGATGTTTTACAAAACTGACGGTGAAAGCCAGAAGCAACGAGACTCATATCCTGCAGGGAGCTTCCAAAAAAGAGAGTTGGACAATATTTTGAAAGTGTGTTGCTCATAATGTTTAGCTTCTGCTCACACTTGAGGCTAGTGTCATAAGCTAATGTTAGCCTCATGACTCAGTTACAGACTAAGCTATGAGCTTAGTCTTTATTGCATCTCAAAGATCTTTACAGGTTAGTACGCTTGCAAAGAAACAGCCATCGGGAACACAATCACGACATGGATGATGTTTGAAATGAAGGAAGGAGAACGAACCAGTGGGTTAGGGTATTTTAAAAAGGGCATTTTTATGTAATTTTGCCTACAATTAAAAACATCCCCTATGAAAGTAAGATCCTGTAAAGTTAATATAAAGGGAAACTTTACCAAATAATGATTTAGTATCGCAAAAGATAACTTCATATCTGTAAATAATGATGGAGTAGGCTATTTAAAAAATATTGACTTTGTATCTAGTAGGCGTGTGTGAGTGTGTGTGTGGTGTGTGTGTGTGTGGTGTGTGTGTGTGTGTGTGTGTGTGTGTGTGCGTGTGTGAACCTGTTTATTCTGAGAAAGTGCAGCAGGGTGTTGTCAGGAATGTTTTCTCTGCAGCTGACTGACTTGTTTAATCCTGCGATACACACCCTGCCACCCTGTGTGACGTCCAGCTGCACCTCCGAACTGACACACACACACTGATAAACCACAATGTCTCTTTTTAATAACTGTTACTGCAGCTCAACACCATGTTTATCAGACAGAGCTGGAGATGCTAGCAGTTTCCCTCCGTTTACAGTCTGTGTGCTAAGCTAGGCTAACGTCATAGACCTAGACCTAGTGTGCACAGTGAGATTCATCTTGTAAACATTAAAGCTGCAACAATAGGTCAATAGAGAGAAGCATAATTAATCATTTTTACCATCATTAAAGTACTTTTCATGCAAAAGTGTCTTTTTGAGCCTTAAATATGGAGACTTATTTGAGCTTTGTCTCTGATCTATCAGGACATTTTTCCATCCATCCATTGCTCTAGAAAATAATCTTTAATATTCACTCATCATATATTTGTTAAATATATTTGTATTATTAATCTGTGCGGTAAAAAGTACAATATGCCCCTCTGAGATGTAGTGGAGTAGAAGTATTCAGTAGTAGAAAATGGAAATACTCGAGTACTTAGTCACTATCCTCTACTGTTAAATGGTAGTTTAAATTCAATGAATTACTTAATTAATGGACTAATAGTTTCAGATGCAGTAGACACAATAGAAACAGTGTATTCTGTACTGAAAAACACATCAGATGATTTAAATCATGTGATGTTTTCCGATTGATTTCATCATCATAATCAAAAACAATGACAATAATCGATTGTCATTTTTGCTTTATTCAGTCATTTAATGATTGCTTTATGTCGTATGTAGTCTACTTATGTTATGTTTGAGTATTATCCATTATAAATTATTATGGACCAATACAAACCATACAAAGTCATTAAAACAAGTGCAAACAACAGACACAACATAAGCAAATACTGTAGTAATATCTGTACTGTTAATGTGTATAATTCATATTATTAATAGCTTGTAAAGATTTTGATTTTATATCTGAAGCATATTGTGTGTACTGTAATCCAACACCATCATGACTGATAGTATGTAAACCATTACTAATCACACAAAACCATTGAAACAAGTGCAGCCTGCTGGGAAACACGTTACAGTCTGTGATAAAACCCACTATAGATTATGTTAAATCACATGAAGATTATTAATAATCTCATGTTTCATATCTACACAGAAACTCTGCTCGGTTTCACTTTTTTATCTCGGGTGAAACCGACTAACCTGTCCGGGCTGTGACGTCACGTACGGGTTAATATTACAGGTAAGAACTCACCTGTCTCGGGTTAAACTTCGGTCCTGAATCCATTAAATCCATGTTGACTAAAAGTTTGTTTGTCCCTCCTTTATATATTTGTTTTTTAGTTATATTCCTTCTTCGGCTCCTCTCGTGTTTCCTCAGGTGAGCAACAGGTGAGCAACAGGTGCTTCTGTCCTCAGAAACAGGTAGAAAAAATTGAGAAAATGTGCCAAAACAACCAATTGATGGTGTTTTTAAAGTGAGTTCGTATCCCTGGTTCCGGTGCTGGTACCGGGTCGAGTTTCAGAGCCGGATTAAACGCGTCCACATCGGGAGAAAACCCGAAATGCACCCCGGTAAAGAAAATGAGGAAACATGAGAGAGCCAGAGAGGATAAAGGAGGAGAAGAGTCACCGCAGGTAGAGGAACCACCTCATCTCCCGTGATGCATTGCGGGAATGAAAGCCTCGCAGCTGTTGTTCTATTGTTGCAGAACAGCAGCAGGAGGAAGCTCTCCTGAATTATTTAAAGCAGATAAACTAACATGTGAAACATTCTGTAAAAGTCTTTGCATTTAATTTTGTATTGATTTAATTTATTTAAAAGTATTGGCATTACAATATACTGAGAGTCTCTGGTGGACAGTAAAGATATTCTATATTAGACACACTTACTTACGTACTTTAGTTCATTTCCTACATTTAAAATATGGTAACTAAATATGTGTTTGACATTTCAAGGTTATTTGAAGATTCAGATCGAGATTAATAGCTTAAAATATAATCTAAAACTAATTTAGCATGTCATTTGCGCAATATTTAATAATTAACTGGATGGTAATTTGCATATTTTCACTCCCAATTATTTCAATCTATAATAACACATCATTGTTTATTTGTTGAATACATTTTGGATTATTTGAATTGATTTTAAGGACTTTTATGGAGACGAAATAAATAAGAGGATTTCATTTAAGACAATTTAACAGCAGTATCTCAAATGTGTGTGTGCAGTACTTGAGTAAATGTACTTGTAATCCTCACCTCGACCACTAGATGTCACTGTTACATCAGTTTCTACACTTAATCACAAACATCCACATGTGCCTTTTCTGTCCTGAAGAGGAATACACAGGTGGGAGAAGTACTCAGATCTGGTACTTGAGTAAAAGTAGAAGTACTCAGATCTTGTACTTGAGTTAAAGTAGAAGTACTCAGATCTTGTACTTGAGTTAAAGTAGAAGTACTCAGATCTTGTACTTGAGTAAAAGTAGAAGTACTCAGATCTTGTACTTGAGTTAAAGTAGAAGTACTCAGATCTTGTACTTGAGTAAAAGTAGAAGTACTCAGATCTTGTACTTGAGTTAAAGTAGAAGTACTCCGATCTTGTACTTGAGTAAAAGTAGAAGTACTCAGATCTTGTACTTGAGTTAAAGTAGAAGTACTCTGATCTTGTACTTGAGTAAAAGTAGAAGTACTCAGATCTTGTACTTGAGAGTAAAAGAAGAAGTACTCACATCTTGTACTTGAGTTAAAGTAGAAGTACTCAGATCTTGTACTTGAGTAAAAGTAGAAGTACTCAGGTTTTGTACTTGAGTAAAAGTAGAAGTACTCAGGTCTTGTACTTGAGAGTAAAAGTAGAAGTACTCACATCTTGTACTTGAGTAAAAGTAGAAGTACTCAGATCTTGTACTTGAGTAAAAGTAGAAGTACTCAGAGTGTAGGAATACTCTGTTTCAGTAAAAGTCCTGCATTCAAAATGTTCCTCAAGTAAAAGTAGAAAAGTATTCTCATCAAAATATAGTGAAAGTAGCGACAGTGAAAGTAGTCATTGTGCAGATTGGTCCATTTCAGAATAATATATATGATATGTTTTATAATGATTGATCATGAAAGTGTTCTCAAAGCTGGTAAAGGTGCAGCTAGTTGTAATGACTTTGTATACTGCAGGGTAGCTTGTGGATTTACTCCAGGTGGAACTAAAGTCTGATTTAACACTTGATTATATTTCACATCATTCATCCACATCTGTAAAGTAACTAAAGGGATTAAATACATGTAGTGGAGTAGAAGTACACAGTAGCATAACATTGAAATACTCAAGTAAAGAACAAGTATCTCTAAATTGTACTTAAGTACGTGAGTAAATGTACTCAGTTACTTCCCATTAGAGTAAAATATACAGTGTGTAAATCAGACAGTTGTCTCAGTGATATCCATGAGTAACAGTCCAGAAAACAAGCAGCCGTGTTTCATATTTCTGTTGTCTTTATTAGTGGAATGGAATATACACCTCTGTGCTTTAATGCTGTTTTCTCCTTCATTCATTCGCTCACCACGCTCTCTGAGACTTCACACCAACATCAGGTCACTGGACACAACATATGAAACATAGAAGCATCTGAAGTGCTGCTTATTATCTCAACAGATCATCAAAACTCACATTTTGTTATGTATTCACCTCTCTCCGTCTCCTCTGCACGAGACGAGAACAATGTGCTTTGTTAGATAAATAAAGTTTGCTAGATTTGAAGAAGAGGGATTCAACTTTACGGACCTGTTGCATAAACACCACTCCAGATGCGAATAAAGTGGAAGAGCTTTTGGAAAGTTAAAAAGCTATTTACATCCTGTTTTAGCAAGAAGAACACACATCTGTAGGTTACTAATGTAACCCTGGTTCTATGGGTGCTGGACTCCTAAGACAGTTCGTAATACCTGGATATTTTGTATTTTTTAAGACAGTGGTTATCAACTTTTTTCCTTAAGAGACCGTTTTGTTTTTTAAAATCCTTGGGTAAAGGGACAACCCCCGACAAAGTGGAAAGGATATTTCATTTTATATTCAATGCATAACAGTGAAAAACATCCGATAAACTGTACGAGTAACCCATAAATCTTCTGTTTTCTTTTTGGGGTAAATGTTCTTTTATGCATTTTTAATATTTCTCCACATGAATGAAGACACATCCTGAGATAAAAGCCAAGTGTTGATTAAAAAAACATGTTTCGTACCCCATAGAATCAACAAAGTCCTCCCCGTGGAGTGCTTTTGACCCTAGGGAGGCGTGTGGTGCAGTGGGTTGTGCGTTGTTGTTGGGGTCAGGGGGTCACAGGTTCAAACCCCACTGCAGTCAGCATGTCGTTGTGTCCCTGAGACACTTCACCCCAAATTGCTCCTGTGGGGATTGTCCACAGTATTGAGTATGTAAGTCGCTTTGGATAAAAGCGTCTAACATGTGACATGTAATGTAATGTAATGTAGTAGGGGTCCGACTCCTGATATATGTTCTAAAATATCCTTCAGATGCTTCCAGCGATGTCAGAGCTCCATGATGGAGATTGAAATGTACCAGATTGAAATCATTCTGCTCCTCTCATGATGAAGCGTTGTTTGCAAATCCAGGGTCAACCAAAGATAAAATTAATGACAAGAAAAGTAACTTAATTCCCTTTAAATTCAGCAATTTAGAATAAACACTTCAAACCCCTGGTTCGTGACGTAGAAAATAACAAAAATGTGGAATCTATTCTGCTAAAACTGCTGTCTGTGTGATGGATTACAAACCAAATACATGCTGTTTGTATGGAAGACCAAAGGGGCATGAATTCATTTGGCAGTTTCATTGTGGATTGTTTTAATTAGCAATAACAGGGAATTTAGTCAACATTTGATGGTCTTAAATGTATTGATGAAGTCGGGGTTTGTTTATGTTTATGTAACTTCCAGCCTAAATTACAATCTTAAAGGGTTCAAATGAATAAATGTTCTCTCTGTTTACGATCAATCCCAACCACATTTTAGCAAAGTACAATTCTTAGCATAGACTCTGTGATTGAGCGCTCCTGTGAAAGCTTGTAAACGGACCTTGAGGTGGGATAAAGAAACCAATTTGTAAATATTCAAACGTACAAATTAGAACATTTTATGGTGCTAATTATTTCAGAAACTACTCGTATTTATTACTAGAATAAACTATGTAAAGTCCAGCTGAGAGCCATAGCTACAGATACAAGTTAAAACATAAAGACACGACTATGTAAGACGTATTTTTATAAATAAAAAACAGTGACAAAAGTTAAATAAATGAGCGTCCAGTGAACAGACGTCTGCTCGGCCTCCTCTCAGTCGACTGTCTTTGAACTGCAGGAGAAAACAGATAAAATACCTATAACGGTATCCATGCATATTTGTGACTGCTCATCATACACGCACGCACGCACGCACACACACACACACACACACGCACACGCACCTGCCCATTCACACACATGTACACTTTGCATTCTGGCGAGGAACATGCCTGAATGATTTGTATTTTTGAAATTCATTTATATAATCTGTTTTTATTTCTCGTGGTGCAAACACTCGTCTTGAAAAGATTCGGGACGGGACGGGGAGAGGAAAACAAACCAATGAGAGGAGAGGAAAATGAAACGACATCATGCAAAATAACAGATGATGAGATCGTGTTGTGTGTCTCCTATCTTCTCTCTTGATAACTCCTATGATCAGTAGTGCTACTTCTACCGTACTCATGCACAGAACGCCGTCAGCAACACCGCGGCTTCCTAACTGTTTTTTGTCATTTTCTTTTTTTTGGTTTGAGGACTTTGATTGGAAGATGCAGGTGAAAGTTTATGATACAAAATATGTTACAGTATGTACGTCTTCTTTTCTCCCGTCGCTCACTCACGCGCGCTTCTGAACGGTCGAGGGAAAAAAACGCTTCACTGAAATACTCGCAGCTGGAGTTTGGCCGATGGCGTGCATTCGGAGAAAAAGGTTGTGTGTTTTTTTTAAACACGACTCTTTAAAGTAGAGACACTACATACTGATATACGCCTGAACATCAGCAGGAGAGGACTCTTTAAAGTAGAGACACTACTAATGATATACACCTGAACATCAGCAGGAGAGGACTCTTTAAAGTAGAGACACTACATACTGATATACACCTGAACATCAGCAGGAGAGGACTCTTTAAAGTAGAGACACTACATACTGATATACACCTGAACATCAGCAGGAGAGGACTCTTTAAAGTAGAGACACTACATACTGATATACACCTGAACATCAGCAGGAGAGGACTCTTTAAAGTAGAGACACTACATACTGATATACACCTGAACATCAGCAGGAGAGGACTCTTTAAAGTAGAGACACTACATACTGATATACACCTGAACATCAGCAGGAGAGGACTCTTTAAAGTAGAGACACTACATACTGATATAAACCTGAACATCAGCAGGAGAGGACTCTTTAAAGTAGAGACACTACATACTGATATACACCTGAACATCAGCAGGAGAGGACTCTTTAAAGTAGTTTTAAAGATTGCTGATTGTCTTATTTTAAAACTGGAAAGCACGTTGGTCCACTGAGGTTGTTTTAAATGTGCTATATAGATAAACTTGACTTGATGTTTTCTGTGCACGAGATATAACCTGCTCCAACAAATGACCTACATTTGATTGATTTTGCTAACTTATAACTGAACCTATAAGGCAATATACCTCACCTCTAGTGAGGGCCCAGAAATACAGATGTTTTTCTGTATGTGGCCATCAGTGAATAAAGTTTGGACTCTCCTGCATTAGAGCGAAGCTGAAAATATCACATCAAATAAATCTCCAGTTACGGTTTCTCTACTAAAAGGACAGTAAAAGAAACTCAGAAATCTCAGTTTCAGTGTCAGCCTGCTGCAGACCCACCGGACATCCATCCCATAATATTCTCCGTAGCTGTCTCTGCCGTCTGACGCTCTATTTGACATAATTTGACAGTAATTATACCATTTTTGACGAACAGAAATATTGTTTTCTGGCATCACTTTAACATGTTACGGGTGAAATCTGCATTTCGGTATGAGGGCACACGCCTAAAGTAACGCTCCGGTTATCCGGTTTAAACAAAACTCTGCATTAGTGTGCATATGATTACATTTAGTGTCTTTGCACACTTCACATGCGTAGCTCTTCATATTAAGGGGTTACTTTCCACTGCTGACGCTCAAGATGGAGCATCCATTATAAATAAATAAGTGACTTTGATGTCAACTTCTGCAGATGGATCTCCACCACCTTCATGATTAAGTTCAAAACAACCCTTTTTTACCCAGAATGCACGTCACCGGCTGACTTCGCTGAGGAGATTTCGGCGTTTTGTTTCCTCTCCCGCTGCATTAATGTATTGCAGAGAACTTGTCCTGTTCTCTCTGAAGAGATGGAACAACGAGAGGATGTCTTTACTTTACGTTCCCTGCAATAATTACTGTAGTTTCTTTTATAACACACACATTATTATTATTGGTATTACTATGTTCATTTGTTGATGCTATTTTTCCTGCTTGTTGTAATGTTGCATATTTTGAAAAAGTAAAAGGCTTCCCCGGTCTGGACGTCAGTGAGAAGCTACAGCCAGACCAGACGAGTCCATCTCAGACCAGATGAATCCATCCATCATCTTAAGTCCCTTTTTTAGAAAAAACCCAGTCCAGCGCTGCTCAGTTTTTGCTCGATTCAGCTTCTTAGAGTTCAGATCAGCTCAGTGGAGGGATGTGAAAAGGCTCAGCAGACATCAGTTTGATATTCATGCGTTTTTAGCAGCGTCTGGTTCCACACATTTTCAAGTTCCTTCCCCCGTCGTCCAACTGGATTCTGATCAAAGTTTCATTACTTCTCCTTAAAATGTGACCTGAAGGGGCTTCAGCTGCTGAACCAGAGCCAGTGAAGAGATCATCCATTACTCCTGAACTGATTTGGGATTCATGATTCATCCTCTTCTTGTAGATATGGGGTTTTTTATCAACCTCCAACCTGTACATTTCAAGCGAAAGAGGTCCAACTGAGCATTGTTGTCATTGCACTCAGGCTCAAAGGTCTTTCGTTGTAAAGAAAATAAACCATCCTGCTTGGAATAAAGCCAAAACACCGATCTGTACGTGTCTTTTTTTTCCTCTCACGTATTTCCCCGCAACCCAAAACATCCAAAGTAAAGTAGTTGTAGCTAAAGGAGCCGCTGAGGGTTGTTTGGTTGTCTACAGATCGTCTTTTTCCAATCACAGATGAGTCTAAACGATCCTCCGACAGTCCTTCAGATTCGTTTCCAAGAACGTCAACTTGTCTTTCTTTGGGTCATTTTGTTCCCCATTTTTAAAGCGTTACGCTCAGTGGCACTCAGAGTCGACCCAACGTCACATGTTTTTGGGACGCTAAATTTTTTTGGGAGTCTTGGCATCTTTTCCGTCGTTTGAACCCCAGCGAGATTTGGGCAATGAGATTAAAAGGGTCCACACTGTGCAGGGGGGGGGGGGGTGCGTGACGGGGGAAACTGCATAAGGGAAGGATCCAGAAAAAACATTATTGGTCGTTTTACAGATTCCTTTAACTTGATTTCCTAGCTCCAGTTTTGCGTCATTCCTGTATTTCCAACCACTTTTTCTCAAGTTTCTCTCCATTAATCCACAAAAAAAGGGAAAAAGAAGTGAGAGAAAACCCAAAGTATCTGTATTTCGCCCCAAAATCTCCGCCTCAGTGCCCTGCGTTCAGGATCAGGGGTTCAGATGGAGGTTATTAGGGAATAGGAGGTAGGGAAGAGTGGGTTACTAAGGGAGGAGGAAGGAGGTCGGAGGTTATAAGGAGGAGATCTTGACGGAGTCCTGGATGTAGGCCGTGGCCCGGGTGTTTCGAAGGATGCCCAGCATGGGGGCGGGCGAGGGGGGAGGCTCTCGTCGGGGGAGTTGGCGGGGGGGGTGGGGATGCTGATGATGGCGGCCGTGAAGTCCGGATCCCCGCAGTTCAGCTTCATGTCGCACATCTGGGCGTTCAGACTGGAGCGGCTGAGGAGAGGAAGAGGAACACAAAATACATCAGGGTTTATTTGTGAAGGGATGCAAGTTCCTGTCCCAAATGAGTCTTAAAATGTTCCAGATTCAGCAAAATGTTCATGCTTTTCTTGACCTTTAACCTGTTAAGCCCTGAGCCTGTTTTTCAGGTCTCAGGCTCGAAAATGCCATTCCCAGAACAAATGACCATATCTTCACTTCTAAAAGGGTTAAATTAATAATCTTTTTTCTCAAAGTAATGACAAACCTGTGAGTTGGATGTAGAAAAGTTAGAATCAATATAGATGTTTTTTATTTTAAAGAAAATTCAGATTGAACATAGTAAAAAACTGTAAATTATAGTCCGTCCAAAATTATTTTTTACTTATAGTGAAAACTACCCTTGGATGATGGGTTAGTAGACTACAAGCTTTAGGAATCCAAAGTACAACATATAATAAGTACCCTGTATCAAGATTGATGCAAAACAAGTGACATTTGACCTTTTTAGAGAGATTTAGCAAAAAGAAACCACCTCTGAGGTGATTTGGGTGGAAATGTTTATTTTTTCATATCTCTGGAACCCATTGGTCGATTTTGATGGTTGACACCTCTTTCTGACCGTTAGAGCCAATAGAATCGAAGGGGGAGTCCCCCACACACACACGTTGTGAAACGAAAAGGTGGGGGCTTTGCGCATGTAATTTTGCATTAGAGTGAAGCTACAGTCTAGCTCTGACATCTAGAAACCTAAATGCATGGATTATCCGTCTGTTTGCTCATGGATTATCATAAATCATTTCAAAGGGACACAGACACATTAGATTAACCTATGGATTAACTTCAGCAGCGTTTTTATCGTTTTAATGCCATTGAAGACCACTTTGGAGAGACTACAGAGCCAAGGTAAAAATGTTAGCATTTTTAGCTACCTAGCGTCACCTGTTTTGATGTCCGTTTTTGTTTATAACGTCGCAAATTCGTATAATTCAGTGATAATGAGGGTACCCATCGATTCTGTGTCACCTCACGATGTGAATCAACGTCATGGATGTGGAGAAGAGATAAATAATAAGGTTTTATGAGTGATTTTCGGTGCAGTAATCTGTTAACATCTTTCGCTCGTTGCTAATTCAGAGGCTCAGTGTTAGCATTGTGGGTTTCCTTTTGAAAAAAAAAAAAAAAAAGATCAGTTAGATGAGTTTCTTCCCGTTACATGGATAAAACATTCATAGTTTATTAAATGAACATGCCCTCAGACACTGTTTCCTGCAAGATGTTGCGGCAGTGCCCCGGTACCGGGTCTCTCGGGCTTAACAGGTTAAGAAACTACACCATGTTCTACAGCTGGTAAATTGGCTGTTTTGGCCAAAAAACTGATTACACCAATAGTCCAGCAGTCATATCTGCACAAGCGATTTTCATCAATACAGTATATTATAGGTCTCAGATAAAT
>JAAOOA010000489.1:1370771-1378271 GCA_012861695.1 Trematomus loennbergii | reverse complement strand
TGAGTTTTATGGCCCTAATACATTGTGTTTTTTGTAAAAGGATCTAGAAGCACTTTGTAGTTAAATTGTGGTTTTTATATAAAAAAAAAGTGCCTGTCTTTCTCATTTTCTATCTGTTCTTTGGTCCTCGCTCCACCTCGCTCCATCACTGTCTGAGGTAACCGGACCGTAATCCACCCTTCCTGCTCGATAGTGAGAAACTATCGACTGACAGTGTGTGTGTGTGTGTGTGTGTGTGTGTGTGTGTGTGTGTGTGTGTGTGTGCGCGCGTGTGTGTCTCACCCCGATGTTTCGGTCCTCTTTGTACTGGAGGAAGGCGTTGGCTGTTCCTCTCTTCGCCATGCGGATCCGAGCCATACGCACTTTCTGTTGGGCAGAGAGAGAAGAAAAGCACCGTCAGCACATCTAACACATGCACACACACACACACACACACACACAAACACACACACACACACACACACACACACACACACACACACACACACACACACACACACACACACACACACACACACACACACACCACACACACACACACACACACACACACACACACACACACACCACACACACACACACACACACACACACACACACCACACACACACACACACACACACACACACACACACACACACACACACACACACACACACACACACACACACACACACACACACACTCAGGAGTATTAAGGTTAAAGCCTGTCAGACTTCATCTCTTGTCTGGTGAATCACATTTCCTTTTGGATGAGAGTTTATAGAGTACATCCAGAAATGTGAATAGTTTGAGGCTCTGCAGGAAATACAAACTGTTTCTCTGACTGAAAATATGTAAATGTATATAAGTAGGGACCATTTTCTTTCATACACATATATATATATATATATACTGTATATACTTTGTGCTTTGGACTGATAAAAACAAGACCTTTACCAACATCCTCTTGACATGTTTCACTGTTATCTTTATTAACTTATCATTAGTTATTCTTAATTATGAGTAACCTGCAGTTTCAGGGGAGGCTGTGGCTCAGTGGATTGTGCGCTGAATTTAGTGCGCTGAACTTTGAATCAGGGATAGCAAGTTTGAGTCCCTCTGCAGTCAGCATGTCGTTGTGTCCCTGGGCAAGACACTTCACCCCAAATTGCTCATGTGGGGATCGTCCACAGTACTGAATGTATGTTTGGATAAAAGCGTCTAATAAGTGACATGTAATGTAATGTAATGTTTCAGGTCTAAAACCACCAGACTCAGAGACAGTTTCATCCCAGGCCATAAGACTGTTAAACACCTTTTGAAAGAACGTCCATAACAACTTAATATATATCAATATTCAAATTACTGCATATAGACTATTCTGCACTGTTTCTATTATATTCTATTTTATTTGTACTACTTGCACTATTATATCTGTGTTAAGGTGTTGCACTGTTGGAGGAGCCTGTGACCTAAGCTTTCATTGTCATATCTACACTGTAGCTACTGTATGTACACATGACAATAAAAGCCTTGAATCTTGAACTGTATATACCAAACCAAGTGTCTAAACTACGGCCCGTGGACTATTGTGAATCGGCCCTCACTCAGCAAATTCAAAAAGTATAATGACTTAAGTATAATAAACTTCTGCTTGTCTTATATTGTTCTTCTTAATATTACACAGTATTCATGTGTTAATAAGACCACTTTTCAAATCAATTCAGTCCATTAAAGTTGAAAACATGTTCAAGTTGATAAGAAAAAAGCCCAATAACAAATGTACATAACAACCTTCAAATACACCCTTCATATTTCCTCTTATTATAATCAATCTGAAGCTTCTGTTTTAAGGGATGAGCTGCTAACACAATAAATAAAACCCTCTGGAGAGCTGTGATGGAGGCTGTTTGTTTCTTAAAGCATTTTATAACTGAATTTATGAGGCAGTATACTGTACCTCTAGTGAGTGGCCCAGCACTTCGTATATATATTTTTCTGTATGTGACCCTCAGTGAAAAAAGTTTGGACACCCTGGTCTATACTTTGGCCTTTGGACTGACACAAACAAGACATTTAACCACATCGTCGTGACATGTTTCACTATTATCTTCACCAACATAACATATAATTATTTATTCTTTAATTCATCCTAGTAACCGACCTGCTGCGCCCTCATCTTGTCCGCCCTCTGGTTCTGGTGGTAGATCCGGCTGAAGTTGGACACGATGACGGGGACGGGCAGAGCGATCACCAGCACGCCGCTGAGCGAGCAGATGGAGCCGAAGATCTTCCCGGCGATGGTGTTAGGAACCATGTCTCCGTACCTGCAGAGAGGGACACACATCGTCAATCGTCTGCAGCTTTTCTAGGTAGCAAAACCAAGAAAATCCCTGTCTTTGTCCTCCAGCTCATCTTTGGAGATTCGTAAGACAGAGAGGGAGACACGTCAGAATCAGAATCAGGTTTATTACCAGGTAGGTTGATACGTACGAGGAATTTGACTTGGTGTCACGGTGGATACATAAAAGTAAAATGTGGAGGAAATTCTTAAGAGAAACTGATAAATGATTCATGGACAGTTTGTCTTTTGTTATATTTAATAAAGTCATAAAGAAAGTCAAGTGAAATTTATCTCAAATGCAGGAACAGAGCAACTTCTTCCTCAGAGGATAGAGAGGTTCTGCACCCAGAACTCAGCTCACACTCTATAGTAGAGAATATCCAACTGGTCCCACCCTTAAATTCCCTTAGGCATTATCTAAACATCCCCACCATTCAACCATAAAACCCCCTCGTCCTTAACCACTTGCTTATAAGATAAGATAAGATAATATATTAAGATGGACCTTTATTAATCCCCGTGGGGAAATTCAGTAGTTTAACAGCAGCAGGGTGAGATTGAAAAAACCAGCTGAGAGAAATGGTAATTGCTGTCCCAGATATGACTGTCTCTTCTGCTGCTGCACCGGTTGTTGCCTTCACCTTTCATAGCACAGAGCCATAAATCACAGGTAGTGAGAGGAAGAGGAGGAGGAAGAGGAGAGGAGATTAGATAGTGGGCAGAAGGTCAGGATGGTCTGTGTGATTCTGCTCAGAGCCTTTACAGCTGCTGATCCACATGTTACTGTACCAAACATTAAACAACTTCACCTGTGAGGATTCATTTTATGATAGTTTTATGTTTCATTACAGGCTGCTGATTCCAATTACAGGGACGAGTTGTTTCCTGCTCATAATATCTAATGTGGAGACGAGAAAAGACGCTGCGATTTGGCTTTTTGATGTTCCCGTAAAGTGCAGAGATGAAATAAGATATAAGCTTTAATGTACGGTAGATACACAAAATTGTTCTCAGTGATAATGGAAGTATTTTGATCCTTATCTGCAGTTAAAGTACTAATACCCCAATGCAAAAATACTTGTATGTATTTATTGTCAAAGCATTTAATATATTCATTGCTATCGGGATGTTAAGAGCATTCCATGGAATATAACAACAAGTGTTTCTGAAGTGAATTACATAACCCCCTTTAACATGTATTTTTCTGATTTTTTCGGAACATTTTGATTCATTTTTTGAGACATATTTATAGGACATTTCATCTGACATTTTCCAAACTGTTTTAGACATTTTTAGGGAATTTTTCAGACTTTATTGACATATTATTTGGATATTGTTCCAATATTGTTCAGCATTTTACTGCTGTAGATGTTCTTACCTCCTTTATTAACGGTTGAGTAATTTAATCTGCAGCAATGCATCATATCCTTTAAGATCATCATATGTTTTTCGTACATGTTTCACATATTGTTGTTGACATATTTCACAATATTAAATGACATCTTCAACATATTTTCGGTCCATTTTAATTATATTTCTGGGTAATTTTTTCAGATGTTTTTCACATATTCTTTGGATATTTTTCCCAAAGATGTCAGCATGTTACTGTGGTAGATCTTTTATTACCTTTTATATTTGGTCGCATCATATATCATCAGATCATCAAATGTGTGTAGCTTTGTCCTGTGAGAACCGCGTATCTCAAACAATTCCATTTTTTTGCATTTCTCAGAAAAACTGTTTTCAGCTTTGTGACAATGCCATTTCTTGCTGATCCAGGAGGCTTTTAAAATATTTATTTAGCTTAAAATGTAGGATTTTTTCCACCTCAACCTTCATTTAAAGGTAGGGTAGGTAATTTTGGAGAAACCAGCTCGAGTGCGCTAGAATTTGAAAATACACAACCGGAGAAAATCTGCCACTTCCTTACAGAGCCCCTCCTCCAACACACACGAACGCGCACATGACCAATGAGGGCACGAGATAAGTTTGTGCACAGATGGAAGGCTGACAGGCAGGTAGGCCATCCAGTTATTTTAGCCGGGCCGGCTAAAATGATTGGTCGTGCTTTTTACAGTATTACGGCTTCCACAGATGACATTTTTTTATGTATTTATTGTCAAAGCATTTAATATATTCATTGCTATCGGGATGTTAAGAGCATTCCATGGAATATAACAACAAGTGTATCTGAAATAAATTACATACCCCACCTTTAACCACAAAACATTATTTTAATTTTAAAATTATCTGGAAATTCACGTTATTTACTAAAAAGGGAGAGCATGAAAAACTGCGAAAAGTAACAAAAAAAGTGACGCAATCTTAAATCTAACAGCTATGACATTAGTTAATTTTTTTACTTTTAGCTAATATCCTGGTGATTAAGTTATTCATTTTGGCTCTTTTCTTGAGTAACGTCCGTCTCTCTCTGTGGTATTAAACCCTTCTTATTCCAATATGCAAAGCGTGCAGTCTGTACAGTGAATCAGACCTGCAGGTGATGAAGCTCTCGCTGATGTTCCTGCTGCTCTGGATTATGTCTGAGTCCTTCAGAAGAAAGGCCGCGACCCTTTCTGCAGAGTTAATGCTCATATCTGAATATCTGAGAGCTAATTTACTTTCTTATTACTTTAAAAGCTCATTTGAAAGAAGTGCAGAGTGGTTTCATAAAGAGTCTCCTGGTATTTAAAGCAGGCTGTTGGAGATGATTGTCTACTTCTTAGAATATATTCAAACTCTCAATGGGTTTATAAACATTATGCATTACATTTAAATACATTTATAGTGATTATTCTTTTCTGATTTAAATCGTGTTTAGCTTCACTTTACGTCACATATTTACATGTGTACTCCTGGAACATCAACCTCCTGAATGTGGCTCTACCTGCTTGAGAAGACATGTTATAATTGTTAAAGGCTTTGCTGTTTTTCATCAGAAGAAACCAAATAGCTGCCTTGAAAGGAAGAAATATCCAAACTGGTTTACAACTTTTTGCAAGAGTTTAAAAGAATAAAAGTAGTTTATTTTTTAATAAGCATTACCTTCTCTACTTAAGCGTCGGATTTTATATCATTTTAAAGTTTATTCTCACAAAGGTTATCACATGTGTCACTTAGTTTGTACTGTGACAGATGCTTTACTTGAGATACATTATATTTAAAGGTAGGGTAGGTAAGAATGGAGAAACCAGCTTGAGTGCGCTAGAATTTGAAAATACGCAGCCGAAAAAATCTGCCACTTCCTTATAGAGCCCCTCCTCCAACACACACGAACGCGCACATGACCAATGAGGGCACGAGATAAGTTTGTGCACAGATGGAAGGCTGACAGGCAGGTAGGCCATCCAGTTATTTTAGCCGGGCCGGCTCAGATGATTGGTCGTACTTTTTACAGCGCCACGGCTTCCACAGATGACATTTTTAATGGATTTATTGTCAAAGCATTTAATGTATTCATTGCTATCGGGATGTTAAGAGCATTCCATGGAATATAACAAAAAGTATATCTGAAGTAAATTACATACCCCACCTTTAAGCGTCGGATTTAATATCATTTTTAAGTTTATTCTCACAAAGTTTATCACATATGTTACTTAGTTTGTACTGTGACAGATGCTTTACTTGAGATAAATAAGTTAAGTAGATATTTTCAGTAAGATTTTTTAAATTTCAGAAAAAAAAATACCCAAGGTAAACAAAAACACTTACAAAAGTACATTTCATAACCTGTTTATATATGTCTATTTATACTATCACTATGCATACATTTACTGGATTCATGCTAACCTTCAGTTTATTGATTTGCAATACTGTCTGTCTACACACATTTAAGATCATTCATTTTCATATTGAAGGCCTATAATAATCTTTCACAATCGTACGTCGTCTTAACTTGCTTTTAATTGTAGTTTTTTGTGTTACATTGCATTGTGGGAGTAAACCCATCGCCGAAGACAGCTCCACTTGATTATACAGAACTTGAAACTTGAGTAGACGTGATGAGCAGCTAATGGGCTGAAACATGTGAAACCTCCAGTGGGGTGTTCTGAAACCTAATTGTCTACTTAGTTTTAGGTTGAATGTACTGTCACACTGATCCAGAGACAGGGAATCTCTGACAGTCATTTGCTGGGTAACTGTGGGAGCTCAGACTCAGTTGGAGTGATGACAGCACTCAGGTCAATTTGACTGAACCTCCAGCACTGAGAGATATTGGCAGAAAGGAGCGGATCAATGGCGGAGAGGCCTGAGCGGAAAATAAGTAATCTGTAATTGTTGGCAAAAAGCGAAGAATCGACGGAGATGTCAGACTGTGGCCAAACAGGCGGGATGAATCTGTGCCGGTTCACTAACTGGATCCACCTGAACATCAACGGGACCCTGGTATCGATCCAGACGCTTCCCTGACATTTACTGTTATTATTTATCTACAAATTCTGCTCAGTTATTCAGGCTTTGTTTCAGGATGTACAGTTTGTAAAATAAAAACAAGAGGGGGGGGGGGGGGGGGATCCCAGCTGTGTTTGTGTTCATAAACAAGATTTCAACTATGAATATCTAAGTGTAAGTAGTAGACAGACAGGGTTGCGGACAGGCAAGGCAGGCAACTGCTTGGGGCCCCGGACCAGAAGGGGGCCCCAAAGAAGGTCGATTGAGAAGGTCCACAGCAACGACGACCTGAAACCCCTTTCATTTACTGCAAGGACATGTCATGTCATGTAGGGCAGACCATCTATTTGTATTTATTTTTTTTTTTTAGAAAGGGGCAGGTCATATAATATTTTATTCTTCTCCCTGCTCCTTTTCGCTCAATGGTGTGTAGAGACATGTTTTATTGGCAATTATTGTACATTTGGCTATGCGTACCATAAGCGGGACAAATAAAAATGAAATGAAATGAAATGAATTGTCTGGAAACCCCCTCTAGGGTGCCCCATGCTTAGCGCGCTGTTAAATGCTGCTTCATAAGTTACGTTTTGTTTCTCCGCTCCAGGCGGGGGGGGGGGGGGGGGGGGGTGATGCTGGTTGTGCGTGGTGATGAAAAGCTGGTTCGAGGGGCCCCCAGTGAATGTTTGCCTAGGGCCCCACATACTCTAGAACAACATAATCGAGTAGTTAGATAATGAGACACAGTATTTTCACATTTATGTAATCTGAAGTTCAGGAAGCTG
>JAAOOA010000489.1:1325771-1365771 GCA_012861695.1 Trematomus loennbergii | reverse complement strand
CTGCAGCTGCGTGAGCCAAGTCTCCGTCCTGCAGCAGGAGGAAGAGGAGGACAACACATCGAGTGGTAGTTTGACCAAGCCAGAAGTGAGAGGGATGGAAGAAGAGGAGGATGAGGAGGAGGATGGAGGTTGAGTGAGGACAGATGAGAGGAAGTGGGGAGGAAAGAGGAGGAGAGAACAAGGAGAGGTCAAGGGAGACAAAGTGGGAGAAAGGAGAAGAGGTAGAGGAGAATATCTTGTATCTGTGAATATGATAAGAGTCAAGGCCGGAGACAGACGGAGGTCAAGAGCAATTTCCCCTCCAACCCACACCTGGAAAACTGTAATAAGATAACAATAAAAATGATTTCTTTTATGTTTTGTCATTATTGAATCAAGTAACTCTTTAATTATAATAATACAGGTTCAGGACAATTAATGAGCAGGTTAAATGCTTTATTTGTTATGTTTTTATTAGGTTTGTTGTAAGGTGATCAAAGTTTAAAAGGCAGAATGACAGGATTCTCCTAAAAGCTAATTTTTTTTATAAAATGTGCCTTTCAATCATCACTAATGACACTAAACACAAAAAGCTATACAAATGTAAATATATTAAGAGTGTCTGGAGTCAGAAGATACACTGAGGTCAAGAGCAATTTCAATCTCCTCTAAGACATTACATTGAATTCATTGAATCAACTAAAAGCTCATTGGGCCATTTTGAACAATACAAGAGAATAGAAGTTGTGCATGCAGTGAATTCACATCCAGTTATAAATAAAGGTTAAGGCGTTGTCTACACGCATGCTGCTGTGGACTGCTACTTGGAGAGGTCCCAGTTCACCTCCTGCCCTGCCGTGGTGCCTTGAGCAAGGCACGGACACCCCCCTTCCCCCCTCACTCCCATTGCTCCCCTGGCGCTGTACAATAGCTGCCCACTGTCCCAGTACTAGACTCCTGGTGCTAGGATGGGTTAAAAGCAGAGAACACATGTCACTGTGTGCTGAGTGCTCTGCATGTGTGGCCATTACAGAGGGTTTCATCCCTCCCAATTCTACCTAACTCTCCTTCCTGTACTCATCCTTGTACGCATTACGGTTTGGTAAATTGTCCGTCACAAGTCTACAAAGTAGGGCTGTCAGTCGATTAAAATATTTAATCGCGATTAATCGCATGATTGTCCATAGTTAATCGCGATTAATCGCACATTAATTGCACATTTTTTATCTGTTCTAAATGTACCTTAGAGGGATATTTTTCAAGTTTTTAATACTCTTATCAACATTTGAGTGGACAAATATGCTTTATATGTTTGTTTATTATCATTTGAACAATGGCAAATATTCTCATGAATATTAAACACAACAACCTGAACATTACAAATATTCGCCTCAATTCAACCTGGAACCTCTCTCATACAATAATACATACTGTGTGTGTGTGTGTGTGTGTGTGTGTGTGTGTGTGTGTGTGTGTGTGTGTGTGTGTGTGTGTGTGTGTGTATGTGTGTGTGTGTGTGTGTGTGTGTGTGTGTGTGTGTGTGTGTATGTGTGTGTATGTGTATGTGTGTGTGTGTGTGTGTGTGTGTGTGTGTGTGTGTGTGTGTGTGTGTGTGTGTGTGTGTGTGTGGACACTGTGATGGATCATTGGAGCTATGTGCAGCTCAAGGCATATATGCTCGAACGGGAGCTGCCTGGACGCTGCAATCATGTAGCGGTGCTATCCGTGCTGAGTGTGCTGACTTTTCGTACAATGTCCCACTGTCTGGCTACCTGCATAAAGTCAAGTGCTCGGCGCAGTTGACGGCGAAATGTCGCTCCTCTATTTCATTGAAACAGCTCCTTATATCCGTTAGCGCAGCTAGCTAGCACCAGATGCTAACAACAACACGTAAGGTGTGCCTCGCTCGAGTCGCGCCACACATACACACACCCTCCCGGTGAGCGTGGAAGTGTGGTCTGCCACAAGCGGGCGGCAGGAGCGGGGCTGTCAGCATCAGCTTGTAGATGGTATTTTAAACTCGATGCGCTCTGAAACTACGGAGCGGCCGAGGACAAAAATACACATGCGTTAATCGCGTTAAAATAATTAGTGGCGATAATTTTTGTTTGCGTTATTATTGCGTTATTATTGCGTTATTAACGCGTTATTAACGCGTTATTAACGCGTTAACTTGACGGCCCTACTACAAAGACAACTTGATCTTTACATTTTCCCCCGGCTTTGTTCCACCTGGAGGCTTCCATACCAGGTTACCAGGGTTTGCACTGAACTGTGGAAATCCCTCTCCTTCATGCTCCCTGGACTTATAAATACTTAAAGTAATCTGCAGAGCATACTCGATTTTAATAATCTAGTCCTCTTGGGAAAATGGAAAAGTTCATGTAACAGAGAAATGCAGCAGCCTCATTTCAGCTGGATACAGTCTCATCGTGTGTGTTCAAAGATTTCCTTCTGACTGATGTGTTTTATTGTATTTAAACGGTATCTGCTGCACTGTCTATGCCATGTCTCCCTTGGAAAAAAGATTTCCATCTCAAGAGACTCAGGGGTTAGATAAAGGTTACAAACATGTGAACAATCAGGTTTCTAAAGGAAAAATAAAGATGAATCTTCTTCGCAAATGATGAAAGAAATGCATCAAACAGCTTAGAAATACACAAAGAGGTTTGGACCATAAACATGAATGTATACAGAAACCCCACAAAGTACTTTTAAGATCTGATTATGAAATAATATTTATGTATGAGGCTCCGTCGGTAGATAACGGTCCGGTGGAAGAAGAAGATGTCGGGAAAAGGAAAGGAAAAATGGGAAATGGAGAGAATAACATGAATAAAATGGAAGTAGAGGAAAGGGAAATAAGTGGAGGGGAGAGAAGGACTGTGAGAGAGGAGAAAGAAAAGAAAAGATAAATACGACATGAGCGACAAAATAGTAAATAAAAACAGAGTTTGTTCTGATCCTGATATGTCGCTTCTGTGGGCTTTAAACTTAAAGGGGACCTATCATGCAAAATGCACTTTTGTACGTCTTTTCTACATGAATATGTGTCCCCGGTGTTCCAGGGAACTCACCAAGTGTCAGAAAACACAACCCTCTCTATTTCCTCCATACCCAAATCTCTAAAAAAGGGGCTGCAACGGATCTGATAAAAACTGATCCAGATTTGAACACTGTCCTGACGTCAGGATGGTGGCGCTACGGCTATTGGGCCAACTCCACCAATCAGGAGGAGACAGCCACGGCCATTGCCGTTCGAAAGCGCTGGAGATGCTGTAGTACATATGCCAGGCCTGTAGATGGTGCTGTTCTCAGAATCAGCCCTTGCAAAAACAGGGGTAAAAAAGTGAAATGAGGCATGGCTAAAATGCATGATCTGTTTGGTATTTTGAAAAAAAAAAAGTATAAATATGCCTTATATAGGTATGGTCCTACACTATATTATTATAATATAGCATGATAGGTCCACTTTAAGTTTCTGTATTTAATTTTGTAAATTTAAGTTTGTATTGAGCAGATTACAGAATACACAAAATCAGTCACTTCGCCATGTGCCTAAATGAATCAAATAACAAGCGTACTACAACATTTTGGACAATAAAACATAAGAAATGTAGATTGTGCATGCAGTGAATAAAAGTCCAGATGAAGATAAAGTTGGTTTAAAGATCACTGGTACAAAAATCTAGAATTTTGCTCATGCATAGCATCATTTTATACATCAGTAATAAACAAAGACTTGTCTCAGAATTGAATGAATTACATTTACAGGTCTGTAGCTTAATTTAAATAGCTTATTTCTGTTGCTCGCTCCAATATGCCGGACGCACAAAAGTATGTTATATCAAATTCAGTATCCATGTTTCTATAACTATGCGGTGGAGGACGTTAGTTATCAATTTCAGGAACATGGTCATGCAAGAAATGTTCTTAAAAGATTTTGGATTAAGACTGCATGTTTGAAAACAAAATGTTCCTTTAAAAACGTTGGTAACCACAGTCAGTCAGAGCTTCGTAAGAATCGACGTACAACAAGAAAAATGCAGTGAAGAATGCATGTTGTTTCACCAACTGTCAGACAGCTGATGAGCCTCTCAGTAAAGCATGTGACCCTCCGAGGAGCCGGAGTCATCTGTCATAATAAATAAAGGTTTTACAAAGGGTGGGGGTGGGGGGGGGGGGGAATCTCAGGAGTCCCGGGTCAGCCCGGTTATTCTGTGCCGCTCTCCCAGAACTTTAAATATTTCATGGTCAGGATTATGTCATCCTGCACCGAGCCACGATACGAAGACACGGACCAGAGGTGGAGCAACTCAGATCATTTACTCAAGGAAGAGAAGCAGCACTGCAGTGTACAAACAAGACCTTCTCATTCAAAATCTTACCTGAGTGAAGTATAAGCATACAAAAATATCTAAAGTATCAATATTAAAAGTGTAGTGTATACATACTAAAGGTAACAAATACTAAAAGGTAACAAAACGTACAAGTACCCGTTATGTAGTTGTATGTTTTATGCATTTATATGTATCACTATGTTGCAGCAGGTATAGGAAAGCTCATTTACTAACTTTATATAACGTATGTATGAGTTTCTTTGAGTTGTGTTTTAACTACAAAGATCTTCGTTGTCTCCGTGTTCAGCTAAAGTAAGTTTGCTGCCATCCAATCATTGATTCATTCCAAGTATAGCTGATATTATTATAAGGAAGCAGAGGGTTGAAAGACATTGTTAGATAGCTAGATGAGAAGCTGTTTGACATTGGTGTAACTAAGGAAGCTAATGAAGAACCATATATAGGTAAAACGGAAGAGGACCCAGGATAGAGCCTTGTGGGACCCCAAACACTAATTTGTGATTGTTGAAGTGGAAATTGAGATGGATCAAGCCACTTTCCCGGCTTTTCCAGCAGATCCATCAAGTCCAGAGTGGAGCTTAGGTCTAGGAGTATTATAAGTGAGTTATTTTGTATTGTCAACGTTGATACTTATGTCATTAACAACCTTAAGAAAAACAGTTTCTTTGCTATGAAACAACGGAAACAAGTGTGTAAGATAGCGATTAAGTTGCTGATGTTTAACCTTCCTGATGAAGGTGAGTTTAGATATTGGCTTCAAGATACTGAGTGTGTTTGAATCAAGGTTGTCCTTTTCTAGGCGTCGTCTAATAGCTGGCAATGTCATGCAATAGTGAAAGATACCAGGTTGGAGAACTTTTTACTTTTGAGAACATCTCATTGTTTAAAATTGTGTAAAATATATAAATATAGTAGAGGCAAAAGTAAAATGTTCCTCTGAGATGTCAGACAGTATTAAGTAAAGTACAAGTACCTCAAAAGTGTCCCTTACACTGTTTGAGTATGGACTTAAAGAAGAAAAAACAAAATGTAAATAACCACAAATAGAAGGAGATAAGAAGACAATAAGAATTTACTCTTAAGTAGAAAACAAAGGAGACGCTGAGGAGACGGTTGTCTGCTGCTTCCCGATTGGAGCAGAGAAGGAAACATTAGTGCTGAAGCAGCCAATCGAACACACAGACCGATTCTTATCTCCCACCTGTAACACTGGAGCCAGCCAATCACAATCTAATAGAGGGACAGACAGCCAATGGTAATTGGTTTAGAGAGGAGAGCAGGAAGGGCAATTAAACCGTGGGGTGATCGCTCCGATCAGAGAAGAAGAAGATCTTAACTGCATCAGAGTGTTTATAGAGTCAGCAGAGACAAACTGCTGCTTCAGATTATCCTTCTTCAGTTCGTTAGCTTAACTTTATTTATTCAAGGGGTTTCATTGAGGTCAAACCTTCATTTGGAAGAAAGAACTGTGAATAAATACAACACAAAACACTCATTGAAGCTAACAGTGACAATGCTAACACGTTGATGTTTAGCAGGAATTCACCAGTGTTTCCGCCAGACCAGGGCTGAGAGGGCGTCCACCCCGAGAGCGGGGGGGGAATTAGTGAGCCGGATCATTTGGTTGACTCGGCTCTAATAAAGCGCCGTTTTTTTCGCCTCCCAAATGGCTCTTCATGTTACCACAGTTTACCACGGAGCCTCAGTTTCGCTGCTGCGAGGCTCCGGCGCTCGCAGTTCCCGCGCGTGCTCCACTAGCACTACCCCACCCCCCCCGCTCATCACGTCAAATTGTGCAATTATATTGCAATGGACGCCTCGGCTCGAGTTCAGGGCGTTCCGAGCTGAATAAGGGCGTCAAATGTCGGCAAGCCGCCCCCCTGGCGGAAACGCTGCTGTTCACCACAAACACAAAACAAATTGTATCCTCACTTAACTTGTGTGAGTTTGACCACAAGATGTATTCACACCACGGAGGAATCAATCAGGTTTTTGGATTGGTATGAACCAAAAATAAACAGATTTGACTTTGATTTAATTGCAAACTGATCAAAAGGATGCCAAAATAACTACATCATGATGTTGACTTGTAAAGAAAACAATTTATAAAACGCCTGTTTTCTGAATGGAGTTTAGATTGATCAGGGCTAAATGCTAACATGGAAGCAGCTCCAGCAACACTTTAGTATTCTAAATTAGGCATAAACACATTTTAGGCATTATTTTTTTACACAGATAGATACAGTAGGTGTACATCTATATAATGTGTAACCTTCAAAATGATATCAACCTGCCAGCTTTTAAGACAATGACATACTCTTAGACTGTGAAAGAAAACAAAAATATGTTTCTTGCAATGAAGTGTTGTAGCCTTATGCAAGTCCGTGCCCAGGAGTCTACTGTCTCATAATCTGCATTCATGACCTTGTATTTTTTCTCTCTCTTCTTAAAAGGAAATGTCACTTATGCAATATTTAATAAAAATAGTGAACCATGGAACATTTACATCACCATTTTCTGTTCATTGTGGATGGAACATGTAAAAAAGTGGATTTAAATATGAAAAAATGCATGTACTCTGCTGGTTGGTTCAGTTTCTACTCAGGCACATCTTTTATTCATGCAAGACTAAAAACCTGAGTATAAAATCTATCTGTGGCCTTGTGTAAAGGTGTCCCTCAGCTTCTACTTAATTTAAATATTTTTCTAGTGCTTATTGCTGCTCTCTGTTTCCGCTCGAGGCTCCTCTTCTCTCTCGGACTGACGGGTCCAGGATTGTTCAAGGACACCCGTATCGACCGGTCCAGTTTGATCAGCGGCTCGGTTTGTTTTCCCCCTTCGAAAACTTCTATTCTGGGTTACAGCCGGCTGCTAAAAGCCTCCCTGCTCTCCTCCTCTTTCCCTCCCTCCTCTCCATCACCTTCCCTAACTCCTCACGTCTTTCTCCTCTCCTTTCTCCTCTCCTCTCTCCTCCTCCTCCAGTGTAATCCACTTCCATGTTTAATTGATGGAGTGATGATGAAAGTTGCAGGAGGAGGGATGGTTGTTCCATGTTTTCTCCTCCTCTGGTGAAGGAGATCTGACTCTTTAAGCAAATCCTGCATCACTGCCTCCTTTCTCTCTTATCCTCTTTGTGTTATCCTTTGTTTTTTATTCCTTTGTTACTCCTTTTTATATTTTCATATATCCTGTTTCTAGGACAGTTGAAATATTCACTCCATGACTAGACAAGAATACAAGCGTCCACTTCCAAAATTAAAACAAAAGGCTGGAAGCTGCTGTCACTCCCAGACTTATTTTAGTATCTTTAAATACAAAAACACCACGATGTCGCCTCCAGTGATTTCAATGATATGAGGTGAGGATAGGAATGCAGAAAAAAACCTGATTCTACAACAAAAACTTAAAATGGTTAACCCTTCTGTTGTCTTCGGGTCAAATCTGACCGATTTACTACTTTCATCAATCATAACTTTTTTGTTTTACATTCGATTGCATTCAGGCTTTATGATATCCTTCACAGTAGACATTTGAACATATACAATCTCTCACACACACACACACACACACCACACACACACACACACACACACACACACACACCACCACACACAACACACACACACACACACACACACACACACACACACACACACACACACACACACACACACACACACACACACACACACACACAGAACAATTTGACACATTTCCCGCTCTTATGTGCCCATCCCCCCACATGGATCACACCTGGCACACGCAACACATGTTCAGTGTCTGTTCTTTGTATATTTATTGCAGTTTTTCATGTATACCAGTAGTCTGATACAATATTTACAGTTTGAAAGGGTGTTAAATGATATGTGGTGATGATTAATGTTTTTTGTGTTAATGTAATAGCAGTTAAAACAGGACCGGTCAAATTTGACCGCGAACACCAAAATAAGGGGGGGAAACGAAGACAATAAGAGGGTTAACATGTGTTTGTGAGTACATAGATAATGGTATCTCTTCAGGTCCATAAAATGTATTAAATGATATATTCTCAGAAGGATCAGCCTAACTGAACGACTCTCCACACAAAAAGATCAGAACACAGAACTGGTGATAACAAATTGCAAGAAGACACAGTTTTATCTCAAGAAAGCGCTCCACTGGTTTATCATTATACTCCTATAACACTGTCAGACTCAAAATGGACAGCTCAGATAAAAAAGATCAAAATCAATGCTGCAAAACCAAAGATATCATCCACACCTACTTCTTCCTTGTCGCCTACATTACCCACAATGCAACGTGACCTCCGAGAGACAATGAGGATTAACTGACAATCAACCTTACTTCTCAATGATACAGTAACAGTCTGCAAAAAGACAGCAACTGTTAATGCCTGAATACAGCTTCTTCAAAAATGTGCAGATTGCGCCTTTGTGCAATTCACTGAAGGCATAACAAATTAAAAGAAAGGAAAATGGGTGCAGAGTCATAACAAAGAGAATGAACCAGAACTAAATGAAAGAGATGGTGAAAAAGGAAAAGAGGCTACGTAACAGTAAATGAAAGCAGAAAATAAATAGAAGAATTAAGTCACGCTGAGTCTATTTTCAGCACAAGAGTTGTTATTTAAAGCTGCAGAGGTTTTCAGGTTCAAAGACTCAGACCAGAATAGATGAAACTCTTATAACTGTAAAAAAATAATAATAAATCATTCAAATGCCCTGTTATAAATATACTACACTGGACCAGTTTGGAAACAAGAGGTCTTTTACAAACTGACTGTGACAAGTTTATGATACTAACACGTTTGGTTCAGCAGGTGATAATCTCCACATATGAACACTACTTTATGATTTCTGAAGTACAAAGCCAATGTTGGGCTATAAAGGAACTACAGCACGGTCACATGACTTCACGTCACCACCGCTAAGCTAAAGGTGGCTAATGTTGGGCTATAAAGGAACTACAGCACGGTCACATGACTTCACGTCACCACCGCTAAGCTAAAGGCGGCTAATGTTGGGCTATAAAGAAACTACAGCACGGTCACATGACTTCATGTCACCACCGCTAAGCTAAAGGCGGCTAATGTTGGGCTATAAAGGAACTACAGCATGGTCACATGACTTCACGTCACCACCGCTAAGCTAAAGGCGGCTAATGTTGGGCTATAAAGAAACTACAGCACGGTCACATGACTTCATGTCACCACCGCTAAGCTAAAGGCGGCTAATGTTGGGCTATAAAGGAACTACAGCACGGTCACATGACTTCACGTTACCACCGCTAAGCTAAAGGCGGCTAATGTTGGGCTATAAAGGAACTACAGCACGGTCACATGACTTCATGTCACCACCGCTAAGCTAAAGGCGGCTAATGTTGGGCTATAAAGGAACTACAGCACGGTCACATGACTTCACGTCACCACCGCTAAGCTAAAGGCGGCTAATGTTGGGCTATAAAGGAACTACAGCACGGTCACATGACTTCACGTCTCCACCGCTAAGCTAAAGGCGGCTAATGTTGGGCTATAAAGGAACTACAGCACGGTCACATGACTTCACGTCACCACCGCAAAACATTCCTGCCCACTGCAATAACACTGTACAATAAACACCTCTGGCTGGAAGAGAACTCCATAGTTTCTCTTGAAATAAAACCACGTTGTACATTTTACTGTACACATATATAATCTGTTCAATATTTAATATTTAATATTCCATATTCCTTATGTCATATATTTTTGAATATATATTATATATAATATCTACATGTATATGTTCTATTTCAACATGTATATTTTCTATTTTCTTTTATTTTCTTTCTATTCTTGTTTATTTGTAGTTTTGTTTTATTGTAAAATGCCTTGTCTTTTATGCTGCTGCAACAAAAACAATTTCCCAAATTGGGATCAATAAAGTACCATCTGATCTGATCTTATCTTATAAGTCGTTTTCCGGGTTTTAGGACACAATCCTGCACCACTTTATTACATCATCTTGTTGCCCCTATTCTTCTACAATTATATAATGGTTTTCTGAGTGGAGTAAACCTCTGCTTATCTCAGTTAACCATCTCTTAATAATCACAAAACAGTAATTCACAGCAACACCAATTATCCACATTTTGATTTCCCGATTTTCTAGAAATTCTGTAAAAACGTGCTAACTGTTACGATGGAAACCGTACTATTGTTCAATCAAGTGATATGGAAACTGTACCTTTTAAGCCTCAACATCTCAAACTTTCTGACCCCAGAAGTTCAGGGTTGCTAAAACCAGCTCAGATTTATGCAACATCATACCGTACTCCTCCCTGTGTGTTTATCAGCCGTGTTGCTGAGTCAGCATTCAGAGGTTAGAGTGGTACAACTAAGAGAAGATAATGGACTTAAAGTTTAGACCACAACCCTGCAGCATGTCAGCAATCCTCCCTTATGTTTTCTCAGCATGCACGTGACTGACGGCTTTATGGACATATAAAAAACACACCCACCACAAAATCAAACTCTGCGATGACCCGGACTCGACCCTGTGATGCGGCAGCGTGATCCAATGACTCCACATCGATCTGTAGCCCCCCGAATGTAAATATAAACTAAGAATCAATAGGACATGTGAGCAGGAAGCTGTGCCAAGCTAAATTTAGACCTCTAAACACTCAGAACAAGCAGAATGATCCCAAAATACACACACACACACACACACACACACACACACACACACACCACACACACACACACACACACACACACACAACACACACACACACACACACACACACACACACACACACACACACACACACACACACACACACACACACACACACACACACACACACACGGCTGATGTTTCGTGTCTGCTGAGCTGGTCGTACTGTACATTAAACATTCATACACGCTGTTGACCATCTGCTGAATTGCATGAAACTGGTTCATTACAATGGTACAACAAACTTTGAAAAGGGTTTACGAAGCAATTATTGTTAACAAAGTTCACTTGGAATGGAAATGGAAATAATTAATTCTTAAATGTAATGTTAGTTATATTTTAAGATGGACCTTATTTCCTTATTTCTCTCCAAGTGTATAAAGGAAACAGCAATTTTTTTAAATAAGTCCAAACAAACAGCACTGTCCGCTCCATAGGCAACCTTATTAGATGGCTTAGTTGAATACTCGATTGTGATTGGTCAATTTGGTTGTTCATTTTTGCTAACAGACTGTTTCTAAGCAGAACAGACCGTTTCTAAGAAGGATCAAGCGATGGCTAAACTGTCATTATGGAAATGTATTTCTTTACCTTTTGCTTGATCCAAAACATGTTAGTTGTTCTCACATCCAAGGAGAAACAAGCTCCAGTGAAGTAAATGTGACTTAATTAATTAAAACCTTTATTAGAAATATCCCTTTTTTATATATTGTATTAGATATTTTGATATGTGCACATGATCGTGTAATTATTGCCAATCATCTGTAATTGATAACAACTTTCTGTACTACTATTTAATTTGATAAAACATCTCAATAAAAAGGAACAACTATATATTAACTGTTTTGACTCTGCATCAGCTCAATGCAAAATACACTATGACATAATGTGGGACAGTGATATTTAACCTTGTCCATTCAGAAAAAGTATAGGTTTAGATATAACGTGTAGGAAAAATGAATAACTACAACAAATACTGGACATACAGTTCATGAAAAAGCTCTCACTGAACTATTTAAAGATTTCCCGACTCTGCTTTCTTTCCCTTTGTCTTTTTATCCTTTCTATTCCTGGCTAAAAGGAGTTAAACCACAAATAAATGTTTAAAAGCCTTTACACACACACACACAAGGGCACACACACACACAAGGGCACACACACACACACACACACACACACACACAACACACACCACACACACACACACACACACACACACACACACACACACACACACACACACACAACACACACACACACACACACCACACACACACACACACACACACACACACACACACACCACACACACACACACACACACACACACACACACACACACACACACACACACACACACACACACACACACACACCGATGTAATTCCAGTCTGAAGCATGTTTCCGCTGCTGAGATATCCGATCCATCAGTCACCTTTAAAGGATCACAATACAATACTCATGTGTGATATACTGTAACATCAGTGGCTGTCATGTCTCCTGCTGGTTCAGACTGTGATGTGATCTCTGTATTATACAACTCCACTGCAAGAGATAAAGTCAATCTCAAATTGACTTCAGATTAAGGTGATATGAAGCGAAAAATAAGATTACAAATATACTTAAAATGATTCCTGATTTGCATATCCTAAAAAATGTGTTCATCCATCCTAAAACTGAAGTAAACCGTCAAAGATGACAGTAAAAATACACATTTTTACTTAATAGTACTTGAGTGCATTATAAATGAGGTCAAAAGCCCCTCGCTTCGTTAACCGCCTGCTAGCTGCTAACGGTAGGGCTGCACGATTTGGGGAAATAATCTAATTGTGATTTTTCTGACAGATATTGCGATTCGATTTGTGATATTTGTTTTTAAGCGACCCAACGGAAGTTTATTGTAAAATGCGGCCATATCTCCGGCTAGGAAGGTCGTATCAACGTGCTCCCGTCTCTAGCACCCCGCAGCCCGAGCTACGAGTGAAAGAACTAAACTTACATGAAGCTTCCGTTGGGTTGCTTTAAAGTCAAGCTTCAGTTTCAGATTCACCTGTCATAGAAACTGTGATGGAGCATCACTAACCTGACTCAGAAACCATCTAGGAAAGCTCCATTGGAAGCCATTTGGAAAGAGCAGGCACTTTCAAAAACACTTGGCAGGTGATTGGATCAATCTGTCTATCACCTTCTATCATGGGCCACTTCTGATTGGTTAACAATGGCTGGTACATGTGGAGCACAGCCCTTCTGATTGGTTAACAATGGCTGGTACATGTGGAGCACAGCACTTCTGATTGGTTAACAATGGCTGGTACATGTGGAGCACAGCGCTTCTGATTGGTTAACAATGGCTGGTACATGTGGAGCACAGCACTTCTGATTGGTTAACAATGACTGACACACAAGAAGAAAAAAAAAAAAAAATAATAATAATAATCGCAGGCTTTGCGATTTGATAATTGCATCATTTCAAATCGATTAATCGTTCAGCCTTAGCTAACGGCTAACGTTAATGAGCTCTCCAATGTCAACACAGATTTGTTGTTCTCAATGTATTACCAGGGAAATAGCTCGGAGGATCTTTATCTCAAAGATCTAATGTGAGTGAAACAGCATCATATGAGGTTATGTTGGCAAGAATGAGGGGTAGAGGAACTGTGCTTCTAGGAAGTTGGGATTACTTCGTAGAACACCTGACACAGCCTGACTGTAGGACTCTCAGGAAAGGGCCTTGTACAATCATTCTAATCATCATAAGCATAATTTGTTGTTATTATTTTATTATATGATCGATGTAGTTTCTGATTGGTAATCTAACACTGACCTCTTTCTGTATGTACCATGTGAGCTATGTACCGTGTATGTTCATAAATAAAAACTTTAATGACAAAAAGAAAGGATCACATTTATTTTCTCTATGTTGTGGTTAAAGGCCAGACATGAAGAAGATGAGAGTCCCTGGGTGTTTCTCAATGTCGAGTAAAGCTGCTCCAGAGCCACTATTTCAAGCATACTACGTCATCGAGTGCCGCCGAAGGACTGTTCCAATGTCCAGCATACTTGGAAATCTACCGAGCCCGGCGTACTTCGTTTGGAGAAATTTCGAGGCTGCACATGAGTAGACTCCGCGGTCTTAAAATCCCCACAATGCTTTGCGCACGGACCAATTTCCCCAAATCTGTGGCGGGAAATGTAAGGCGGGGCCTCTCATATGACGCACACCTGCACACTTGCTCGCCTGTTCCACTCTTTGTTTTCCGAATGCCAGGAAGGATTCTTGCCTCGCTTCTGAAGCGACTCGGAAGACATGTGCTACCAAGCAAGTGTACTCGACATTGAGAAACACCCCCTATGTGAGTCCCCATCTAAACTGTAACAAAGTCAGATCAGTAAAAACATTGATGTGTACGTTTTAGAAAAGAATAATGTCCTGAAGGTCGTGCACTTAATCAGGAAAAGCTTCAGCACGTTGTGTTGAAGGGCGTTTGAAGACAACATCTTGTCATGTCATTTGGAGGACTCATTCGTTGTCCTCCATACATAAATTGGGCGTTCCTATGCAGTGAGCAAGTCCAGTCATGATGATGATTCACAATGATATTAAATTAAAATATATTGATTTTCTAACAATAAATCAATAGCTGCAACATGACCACGTTTCATCCCTGTGCCAATTGCCTTATTCGACAAATATATGCATATCTTTTATATAAAATATACAAATGCACGATCAGCGTTACAATGTGTGAGACCTCAGATGTCAGATCAGCCTTTTTTAGTTTGAGAAGAATAATAAATTCATCCTGGAAACTCTACACATTGTTTTAAAGGGCAGGTGAAAATAAAACATGATTTGCAGTTCATTTCTAAGAAGTGGTTGGTGTATTATACTTGGGAAAAAGTGGCTTTTTACATGTACTGAGCAAGTCCAGTCATGATGATGATTCATAATGTTATTAGATTAAAATAGATCCATACCTCGCTGCAACACGGCCACGCTCCATCCCCCCCCCGCCCGCCCGTGATCACAACATGTTTATAAGAATATATAAATAAACCATAACGATGTCGGATCAGAAAAACATTGATTTTTAAGTTTCCGCAGAAGAAGAATGTATCGTGCAGATTGTGGGCGTATATGTAATTGTTGGCTATATTCTACATAAAAGAAAGTGGCTTTTACTTGTATAAAAACATGATAATGATTCATTAGGTTATTAGTATATTTTGTGGTTGAATTTGGAGGAATTATTAGTATGTCCTACTGCATTAAAACAAGTGTTTTTTCCTAGTTAGAGTAATTACATGAGATGTAGGACTATAGGCCTATGTCGTGATACAAGGAAGTTAAAAACAGCCTATTTGGCCATTTATTTTTGAAGGAATTGGCTTCTTTTTGAGGGGATTTTATTATAATTTACAGTGTTATTTGATTAAAAATGAAATCCATACCTGGATAAAACAAGAGAACGCTGCACCCTTTGCCTCTGATGGACTTATGAAACATATAAAACCACAGAGAGCTTTATATATTAACACAGTGAAGTCTTCAGCATTTGAACAATTCAAACCCTCCCTCTGTTGGCCTCGGGCTCTCGTTCAGTAGATCATAAAAACACCTCTCTCTGTTTCTACTCCTCGTTCTTCCTATTTTCTGCCCTCTCCTTTTCTCCGGTATTTACATCTCCCACGCACTCTCTCTTTCCTGCCTCCCCCTTTCTCTCTCTCTCTCTCTTTGTTATTAACCAGCGTTCGTTGTCGCTGCAAGGAAGCTCACGTTGTTTCAGAGCGTCTGTGATGTCTTCTATTTGTTCATTTAGCATAATCCACATATCTGTGTTTATTTTTACTCTACATACTAACACACACACACACACACACACACACACACACACACACACACACACACACCGCTCTGTCGTGTGTGTGTGTGTGTGTGTGTGTGTGTGTGTGTTTAAATATCACATGGTGTGTGTTAAATGTTTCAGATCGTCTCACATTAAGAGGGGAAGGAGGGAGGAAAGGCAAAGGAGTGAAGAGGGTAAATGAGGGAATAAGGAGGAGGAAGGAGGAAAGGGAGGGAGCAGGAAAGAGAGGAGGAGGAGAACAAGGAAAGGTGACGAAAAGGTGAAAGGAAAAATATAAGGAAGGAAAGATGGGTCTAAAGTAGAACATGAATGAGGGAATGAGGAGGAGGAGGAAGAGGAGGAAGAGGAGGAAGAGGAGGAAGAGGACGATGGTGCACTCAGACACTAAGAGGAAATAATTGATGAGAGGAAAAGTTCTCTCTCTCTTTTTTTATATCTGTTTATCTGAACATCGCTCGCCCAGACGAGCAGCTGCAGCAATTAGGGTCAGGAGGAGGAGGAGGAGGAGGAGAAGGAAGAAGGAGGGATAGGGAGAGGAAAATGGGAAGAGAATGAATGAAGAGAGAAAGTGAAGGTAAACATGAGTTTTATAAATGAGTTTTGTTATAAATTGAGAGGACTTAAAGGGGACCTATCATGCAAATGCACTTTTGTACGTCTTTTATACATGAATATGTGTCCCTGGTGTTCCAGGGAACTCACCAAGTGTCAGAAAACACAACCCTCTCTATTTTCCTCCATACCCAAATCTCTAAAAAAGGGGCTGCAACGGATCTGATAAAAACTGATCCAGATTTGAACACTGTCCTGACGTCAGGACGGTGGCGCTACGGCTATTGGGCCAACTCCACCAATCAGGAGGAGACAGCCACGGCCATTGCCGTTCGAAAGCGCTGGAGACGCTGTAGTACATATGCCAGGCCAGTAGATGGTGCTGTTCTCACAGAATCAGCCCTTGCTAAAACAGAGCTAGAAATTGTCAAATTGAGCAAAATGAGGCATGGCTAAAATGCATGATCTGAAAAAAAAGTATAAATATGCCTTATATAGGTATGGTCCTACACTATATATTCAAATATAGCATGATAGGTCCACTTTAAGTAGTGAGGAGAGGAAGAGGAAGAAGTAGTAGAAGAAGAAGGGAGGAGGAAATAAGGAGAGCACATACAGTATAAAAAAATAAATAAATCGACAAAAAAATCAATCAGTAGCATGTGATGTTATACAGTAAGGATGAAGTGATGGAAAGAGGGCAGAGGGGAGGAAGAGGAGGAGGAAGAGGAGGAGGATGAGGAGGCACAGTGGAGCAGCAGGAAAAATAACTGAGTGAGGGAGGAAAAGGTAAGAGAGGGAGGCAGGAAGTAGAGAAGGAGGGCGAGGTGTGGACAGATAGAAGCTCCCTGCAGAGTCAGTCTTCGCAGAACTAGGACACACACACACACACACACACACACACACACACACACACACACACACACACACAACACACACACACACACACACACACACACACACACACACACACACACACACACACACACACACACACAACACACACACACCACACACACACCACACACACACACACACACACACACCACACACACACACACACAACACACACACTTTTCAGACTCTACAACACACACTGGGAATCTTGCGCTCTGATTGGCTGGTGTTTCTGGTGTATGTAACCTGACCCTGGATTCAACTACACACTGAAAAGGTTTAATTTAAGACCCGTTTTTTTTCAACCGTTTCCATTTTAAAGTAATATAGAGTGCACTTGATTGTATGGGACCTTCATTTAGTAAGAGTTTTTTGCTAGTATTGTATAATGCATCTGTTAAACCTAAGGTTTTAAAATTAGATTAAAGTCCACGTCGATCCTGCCAACAAAAATCTTTCAGAAGAACGTCACATCGCTCTAAATGTCTAATTGCATAACTACCACTTACATGAAGCTGAAAAATAATTATGGACTTTTAAAGCATCACTTAATGCCCATGGCTACAATACATCTGTGTAGAAGCAAACAGAAAAATGGCTGAACTTTGTATTTTGTGGCAGACAATGTGTCACTTCCTCTCATATCTGTATGAGTCTACTTCCTCTCTGCCCTTCACTCTTTATTCTGCTCTCTGTGTAAAGCAGCTTAGTGTGAAACGTCTGCAGAGGGAAACTCCACGAGAGGAGACAGGTGCATGATGGGAGTCGACAGGTGGACTCACACCTGAGATTTCATTTCCTCCTTTCTGCTCCTCTCTGATCTGCTCTGAGGAAAGTATAGAGTTTTTCAGGAAGACGGTGAAATACTAAGAAACCACGTAATCATTTGGAGAAAGCTGCTCGTCTTGGAGGGAAAATAGTTTCACCTGAACAGCTAATAGTTCAACAACATGCTTTGACAGAAAAGGAAAAAAGCATAAGCGGACGGCACATGGTGAAGAGATTTAACAACACAAACAATGCCATTAAAAGCTTAGAGTAGAAGCAATACAACCAACGGACATCATACAAGAACATCTTGAAATGTTCCGAAACAGTAGAGTTCAATCAAGACAATGTTGAGATGTTAATTTTATAGTTATGTGAATTATAACTGTGAGAAAAATCAGGATGTTACGCAGGTTGAGTGAAAATGTGTTTTATAGCATTGTTCAATAAAGAGGTTCATTAGGTATGACTCGTTCCTGAAATGATAAACAGAGAATCTGGATATTAAATATGGACAAATGTTCATTATCATTTTTGCTTTCTGTGTCAGAGGTGTTTAATGGATTGTTATTATATGGGGAAATAAATATCTATAAGTATAATAAAGTGATGAAATATATGAGATAAGGGTTACGTCAGCCGGGTGACGGAGGAACATCAATGTGAAGCAGGTGGAAAATAACATTATGTTTCTGTATGAATAAAGATGAACTACATTACATACACACACCACATTCACACGCACACACACGCATTCACACGCACAACACACACACAAACACAAACACACACACAACACACACACACACACACACACACACACACACACACACACACACACACACACACACACACACACACACACACACACACACACACACACACACCACACACACACACACACACACACACACACACACACACACACACACACACACACACACACACACACACACACACACACACACACACACACACACACAGCTTTAAAAGGTCACTGACTTTTAGAGAAAAGCCTCAGAGGAACATACGTGTCCAACAGAATTAGTTTATATAAATACCACCTTGTTATTTATAAGTCTTTAAAAAAGAAACCATTCCTAATTTCTCCTTCTATGTGCACTGTTTTGTTTTGAATAACAGAGTGTATCCAAATACAACTTTTACAATTAGTACATATTTTATAAATGTTAGATTGTATACGACGATGATATTATATTATTATATATTTGAATGTTTTTTATTTAATGGTGTTCTTTTTTAATGTTATTATGGGATAAGAGGTTTTACCTTTTTAATAAATATATGAATGTGTTATTATCTTCTATGTTACTTTTATAGAAGTACCATCAGCTTTAAAAAAACAACTCCTTTCTTAAAGTGAAAAACCCAACGTAACACAACGAGAGTCTTCAATGTTCTGATATTGAACACAAAATGATTTAATTATGAAGCACTGAGTTACCGTTATTCACGAAAGACACCTGAATGAAAGTTAGGATGAGGAACAAGACTCTGAAATAATTCATAAATATTTGAATGCCTCAATGAGCATGCGCTGATAATTTGAATAATTTGAATAACCTGAGGATTACATGATGACCAGCTGTGGGAAATGTCATGTTCCTGCTGTGTAGCATTCAATTATACAAGTGTGACCTGTGATATAACGCACACACGCACGCACGCACACACACACACACATACCATGTATACATCACTTCAGGGGACATTACATTGATTTACATGCATTTCCTGGAGACTTACCCTAACCTTAACCATAACCAACACATGCCTAACCCTAACCTTACCAAGTCTTCACCCTAAAATGAATGATTCCCCTTATAGGGACCTCCATTTTATTTTGTCCCCTTAAGGGAGGCGAGTCCCCACACGTGACTGTGTAAACAGATTTAGGTCCCCACAAGGATGGTAATGCTAAGCACACACACACACACACACACACACACACACACACACACACACACACACACACACAACACACACACACACACACACACACACACACACACACAACACACACACCACACACACACACACACACACACACACACACACACACACACACACACACACACACACACACACACACACACACACACACACACACACACACACACACACACACACACACACACACACACACACACCCATAATGCCATGGGAGAAAATAAACACATGTCTTTTTTTATTTAAATATAGAGCTGTCATATCATATTCTCATTCCACATTGAAATGGGAAAGTAATTCAATGCTTAAAAATCTTAAGGCAATATTTAAGGAACATTTGAAGTAAAACACTTAAGTCTAAATGTTGCTATTTAGTAGATTTTAGAGAGGTCAACAGGAGGGGAAATAAATGTGTTTGTTTAGCAAAATAACGAAAAATAACAAGGTCAAAGGTCACCAAATCCAGACAATAAAGAGATAATAAAATGAAATGATTTTGTATTGGTTGATTTTTCTATTGGTTCTTAAAACTGTGCGACAACATGCATTATGCTATAAGTCTTTTTATGCATGGTTTGGGAAAAATTGTGTTAAAATAGTTATAAAATTGAACCTAAACTGTGGAAATACAGCAAGGTAAATGTTTTGTTTCCCCACTATTATAGTCTCCAATTAATTCACACAACGGAAATAATAGCGGCGATACAATCGTTATTGTGACGTAAAAATACAGTTTTGGTGTGAAGGAGAGACCAAAAAACGTTGAGAAATGCTTTAAAAAGATTACAAAAATACATAGAATCACTAAATCTCCACATGAGATTTTCACAATTCCTGTTTCTAACTGTAAATATAATAAGTGGGACTAAAAACCATTAACATACTGAGGAAGACCAGGAGATGTGGATAAAAACAACTTTAAGGTCTTAAAACGATTGATCCATATTTTCATTTCCCACAGGTCACCTTTGTGTCTCATGATCATGACGTTGAGTTCAAGACAGTGAGATATTGTGGGAATAATGAAGATGTGTGTGAGAAGCAGGAAGAGTACACCTGCCTTTAAGGGCTCATTAATCTCTGTGAGGCGGAGGGTAGATAAGGACTGCTGTTCTCTCAGTGTAATGAGACTTTCTGATCGTCTGCTAGATAACAATAAAAGCAGCTATTATAAGAGAAACGTATGATTCTTCTTTCCTTCAGGATCACTTTCATCTCTGCAGCATTTCTGCTACACACTATCTTCTGCATTGCTGTAAATGGATGATTTTTATTCATTATTACCTGATATACTGTGATTAAAAGTTCCTTACTACAGGTAGATTCACTATTTAAAGTCACGTCCTGTTTGCTGTTGATACATTTCCCTTTAATAATCAATACATGATGAATAAATCATTCATGTATTCGTCTCAGAACAGTCAATGAAATATGTAAACAATGCTTAGAGAAAACATTAAAGTAGAGACACTACATACTGATATACACCTGAACATCAGCAGGAGAGGACTCTTTAAAGTAGAGACACTACATACTGATATACACCTGAACATCAGCAGGAGAGGACTCTTTAAAGTAGAGACACTACATACTGATATACACCTGAACATCAGCAGGAGAGGACTCTTTAAAGTAGAGACACTACATACTGATATACACCTGAACATCAGCAGGAGAGGACTCTTTAAAGTAGAGACACTACATACTGATATACACCTGAACATCAGCAGGAGAGGACTCTTTAAAGTAGAGACACTACATACTGATAAACACCTGAACATCAGCAGGAGAGGACTCTTTAAAGTAGAGACACTACATACTGATATACACCTGAACATCAGCAGGAGAGGACTCTTTAAAGTAGAGACACTACATACTGATATACACCTGAACATCAGCAGGAGAGGACTCTTTAAAGTAGAGACACTACATACTGATATACACCTGAACATCAGCAGGAGAGGACTCTTTAAAGTAGAGACACTACATACTGATATACACCTGAACATCAGCAGGAGAGGACTCTTTAAAGTAGAGACACTACATACTGATATACACCTGAACATCAGCAGGAGAGGACTCTTTAAAGTAGAGACACTACATACTGATATACACCTGAACATCAGCAGGAGAGGACTCTTTAAAGTAGAGACAGTACATACTGATATACACCTGAACATCATCAGGAGAGGACTCTTTAAAGGAAGGAAATGGAGGAGATAAATCGTTGAAATTACAGCATTTCTTGTAACACTGTCGGTGTTGGATTAGATTCTTTAGATTTCTCTCCTCCTCTCTATTAAAACATTATCAGTGTGCGATGCGTTGATGGTCTATAATTCCATCCCTGCTGTTTTATAAGGTCTGCTCTCAGACTCGTATACATCCTGCTTCTGGGAGGAAATGGCCGCTTCCCCCTCGTGTTCTTATAATAATGTTGATGGTAAAGTGCTCTGCAGCGGCACACACTCTGCAGACAAAGTCAAGTCGCTCTCATATACACGTTTAGCCTCATGTGATTTATGTAAGGAGAAGAGAAGGAAAGAGGACGTGACTAAAGATCAAATTATCTTCAGATTAATGGTTTTTAATAAACTCAGTTTAAACCCTGATCTGATTTTCTGACCATTAAGATTATAAAAAAACTTTGAGGACTGTGATGTAATTCAAACGCACTGTCTGGAAGCAGCAGAGGAGATAAAAATCAATAGTTGAAATATATATATGATATATTTAGGAAGTATTTCAATCAAACTCAATCCTCGTGACAAGTTTCTTTTCCACAAACTGCTCGTAAAAAAGCCATAACGAGAAAATTGATTATATTAAAGAGTCCCAACAAAATGTGGGTGGGATTTTTATGAGGAAATACAGTTAGGAAACTTTGGATTTCTTCTTGAAACTTTATAAAGATTTTGACATTTGCATATCCTCAATTAGGGCGTCAACCAACAATTATTCCATTATCAATTAAACCATTCATTTGAGCTATAAAATGTCAGAAAATAATGAAAAATGTCCATCTTAGTTGCTGGTGATGTCATATAATGTCAATTATTGCCAGACAAAACTCTAAAGATACTCACTTTAATATAATATAATCAGACAATAGCAAAAAATAAGAATTTGAGAGGTTGAAACAAGCTTTTCTGCCATTTTTTAAAACGATTTAGTCATCATCTTAAATATAAGTATTGAACATAGAAAGTATGTCATTGCATGCAGTAAGTTGACCAAAAGTAAGAGTTTAAATGTAAGACTTACCACTTGTAACAGAGTATTTTTACACTGTAGTCTTACTACTTGTACTGAAGGAAAATATCTGAGTACGCTTCATACTTCTGCCTGATGTTACTGTATAAGTTGTATTTATAAAGAGGCCCTATTATGCTTTTGGGGTTTTCCCTTCCCTGTAGTGTTATATATTTTTTAGTGCATGTAAATGGTCTGCAAAGGCTAAAATACCTGTGTTCCCCACAGAGGGAGTTTCTCTCCTATACACTCAAAGTGACATCACTATGTAACACTAGCGCTTCTATTGTACATGATACACATTGTACGTGATAGGCTAAGGGGGCGGGACATCTCTAAGCGGTTGACCAATCACAACAGAGCCGGCCAGCTAACCAATCAGAGCAGACTGGGCTCTGGTTTCAGACAGAGGGTGAAAAGAGGTGCTGCAGCACAGGCAGTGTGAGGACTCTTTAAAGTAGAGACACTACATACTGATATACACCTGAACATCAGCAGGAGAGGACTCTTTAAAGTAGAGACACTACATACTGATATACACCTGAACATCAGCAGGAGAGGACTCTTTAAAGTAGAGACACTACATACTGATATACACCTGAACATCAGCAGGAGAGGACTCTTTAAAGTAGAGACACTACATACTGATATACACCTGAACATCAGCAGGAGAGGACTCTTTAAAGTAGAGACACTACATACTGATATACACCTGAACATCAGCAGGAGAGGACTCTTTAAAGTAGAGACACTACATACTGATATACACCTGAACATCAGCAGGAGAGGACTCTTTAAAGTAGAGGCACTACATACTGATATACACCTGAACATCAGCAGGAGAGGACTCTTTAAAGTAGAGACACTACATACTGATATACACCTGAACATCAGCAGGAGAGGACTCTTTAAAGTAGAGACACTACATACTGATATACACCTGAAAACAAACAGAATAGGGCCCCTTTAATATTTTCTTGTTTCGTAATGTTTTTATGGATGTTCATTATATTCTGTGCCCATCTGAAAATGCATAAAAAATTAAAGCAATCAACGAAATGGAGTCTGTTGAGCTTCTAATTTGTAATTGTTGTAATTTCTCCTTTCCAGCTGCCCACGAGCAGAAACCATTGTAAGATAATTTCAGCTCGTTAACGCCTTAATGGGGGATTTCTCCGGAGAGATTCAGATTCATTGTTGTACTGAAAGGTGTTTTTCGGTTACGATCAGAGCACCGTGAGGGGAATGTGGATTATCTGGAGTCCAGACACAAACATGTTATTCCTGGCAGCGGATTATTGCTTCTGGAGGGGGCTGCACGAGGTTTATGATTTCACTTCCAGTTTATTTGCACAGTGATAAAACACAGGAGCAAAGCAATAAAAGCAGCATGATGAAAAACAATGATAGCAAAGTGAACAAAAAGAAACAGACCAGCAGAAAGAGGGAGGAGAAAACCCAGAAGGAGAACAAGTTTAAGCTGAATTTAATTAATAAAGGTTCCTGGATCACGACGCTGTAAAATCTTCTGAAACACTATTTAAAATCATCACAAAATGTCCACTAAAAAACAGAAAGACAACTAAAAAAAAGGGCCGTTTCTGTGTGTCATATTGCAGCTAATTTAACTACAAACACATTTAAAGTCCTGCTGATTTTCCATTTAATCATCAACATTACATCTGCTTTTTCTCTTGGTGCAGAAAGGTCGTAAACTTCAAATATAACATGGACCATTTTCATAATAATATGACACTTTGTTTTATATTGATAATGTGAATTAGATGTGGTCAATAGGCCTGATTGATTAGGAAAAAAAAGAGGATCTGTACCAAACAAATATGTTTTGTTAAAGTGGACCTATCATGCTATATTTGAATAATATATTGTAGGGCCATACCTATTTAAAACATGTCTGTGAAGTTTTTTGTTCAAAATACCAAAGAGATCATGCATTTTAGCCATGCCTCATTTCGCCTCATTTGCTCTTTTCCAGCCCTGTTTTTGCAAGGGCTGATTCTGTGAGAAGTCTTCTTCGCTGCTTTTGTGGCAGACTACAGCGCCACTTACAGGCCTGGCATATGTACTACAGCGTCTCCAGCGCTTTCGAGCGCAATGGCCGTGGCCGTGGCCCAACCCCCATTCCCCTGATAGGTGGAGAGTTGCCCATATAGGCGGAGCACCCCTTTTCTTACGTCAGAAAAATTCAAATATGTATCAGCTCCGTTGCAGCCCCGTTTTTTAGAGATTTGGGTATGGAGGAAAAGAGAGAGGGTTGTGTTTTCTGACACTTGGTGAGTTCCCTGACACACCGGGGACACACATTATTAAGTGCATTTTGCATGATAGGTCCCCTTTAAATTTGTAGAATACGATATTTCTGAAGCTCCACAATACTTTGTTAAAAATGTATTTTAACACATATTTAGTCTTTAAAAAATACATTTGTTTCCTGTAGTCTCCTGTGATCGTGTTCTCCTTTGAGCGTGTTACCGTTGTCTGTCCGAAGCTGTTATAAAGTTACTTTTTATTCGGTTTTAAGCCACATTTTGACCTCACCTATTTTCAACTGGACATACGATTTTAGTGATGGGACGTCTGGATGTGAAGTTTACGGAGACACAAGCTGCGCTAACCTTACCCGCAGACTAAGAGAAGCTCAGATTTTTAACGTCCAGCTGAACGTTTATTGACAGTTTTTGAGATGCTAAAAAACCTCCTGAACCATGAACTCTGAAGGAATCCTAACCAGGAGAAGCTCCCAGCAACAATAAAACACTGTGATATTTAAACAAACATTATTATTCAGTGACGTGTGAACAGGCTCTGTAATATTTATGAATGAAATGCATGAGAAACTCTGAAATAGAGCAAAGTTAAAGAGTCTGAACTCAACATACATGAGATGTTCTCTGTGGTTTTAGAGAGGATCGTGTGCCTGCTCTGTAATGTGGTAAATAAACGTTCAGAGCTTGTCCTGTATGCAGAGGAAGATTCATAACATATTTATGATCTTCATAAAGGACTGACTTTTGGACTCATGCCAAACACCTCTTTGGAGAACTGCGAGGCGCTCATGAAAAAACACAATCCTATGTTTGTTGTTTGTTGGTCAATTGAGTTTTATAAATAATGAAATCCTGACATTTTAATTACAAGCCAGCTTTTTTTTCATATTTCTCAGGTAGGGAAAAGGCTTTATCTTTTCTGCAACACCACATGACGCACCTTTGACCAAACTTAACGTCATTTATAAATAAAAACAACCTTTTAGACAAGAACACAAGAGTCTTCTTATCAATCTACTTCTCTGAACATCTGGATCTTGGTGATGAATACAATCAACACCTCCTTTTATACTGAGGAGACAAATGGAGAGATACTGCCTAAAAGGAAACAGGAAGTAACTGAGAGTAGGAGAAGGGGGGAGGAAAAGGGGGGGAGGTAAAAGCCTGGGTTGTGTTTTGCTGCCTTGTGGATGCATTTAGAAGTTGGTCTGTAAATGCATCCAGAAGGCAGAGAAAACCACTTCCCTTTATTAAACTATTGCAAGGAGATACCAGATCCCTGTCACATTATCACTTGAGGATGAAATCACAGAGGTATAGGAGGAGAAGGGAGTGAAGAAGGGAGTGAAGAAGGGAGTGAAGAAGGGAGAAAGTAAAGGGGAGAAGAGGAGAGGAAACAAGTGAGGAAAACACAGTGAGGATAGAGAAAGGGAGAGAAAGGGAAGAAACAAGGAAAGGAGAAGGAAAGAGGAAACAAGAAGAGAGGAGAGGAAGCGACGACAGTAGATGGGAGGGAGCTTTTCAGAATAAAAGCCTCAGTGAATAGGAAACAACCAACACCGCCAAAATAAGAGACCTGAGAGCTAAAGACACATTACAGTTGATCATTTTTAAAAAGTGTGACTCCCCACACTAAACTCCACTGAAATTATACTTTTTTTGGGGAGAAAAATAAGGTTTTTCATTCAATAAAACAAACAAAAGCTCCTTCACACTCCTGTTGGTTTTTACTACAGTCATTCACACTCTCCCATTCACACCTTTCTAACCCACACTACATCTCCCTCATTCACAGACAGGTAGGTGTGTGTAGAGTCATATAGCCAAGTGTGTGTGTGTGTGTGTGTGTGTGTGTGTGTGTGTGTGTGTGTGCGTGCGTGCGTGTGTGTGTGTGTGTGTGTGTGTGTTAAAAGCATTACAGTCAGAGCTTATGTACTCTCACTGACTCACTCTCTATTTCTGATGTTTCCAAAGGCTCTTTGAACAGCAGATAATAGATCAGTGCTGGAGAGCTGCAGGGCGAAGAAACACACACACAGAAACACACACTCTGCGTCCACATGGCTGCAGTATGTGTGTGCGTGTGTGTGTGTGTGTGTGTGTGTGTGTGTGTGTGTGTGTGTGTGTGTGTGTGTGTGTGTGCATGTGTGTGTAGTGTGTGTGGGCGGCAGCAGGGTGAAGATACACCATCGTACTGGAGAAGCGGTTTCACACTTCCATCTCTTTTCCTGGTGGAAAAACAGACTGTAAAACTCCTCCGTAACCAATAATAACGACCAATAATCCGTCACACACAACAAAACAGGAGAGCGGAGAGCACACACACACACACACACACACACACACACACACACACACACACACACACACACACACACACACACACACACACACACACACACACACACACACACACACACACACACACACACACACACACACACACACTCATCAAGTTGCCATGGTGATAATATTAACAGCCACAGCAGTGTTTTTCACAGCAGTCAGAGAAGAAAATAATGGGTGCAGGAATGTGTCATTAAACCTAGAAATTAGTCCGTATTTTAGCACTTCCTGTTCACTTTACTGGATGTCAATGGTTTTATGAATGTGTTTTTGATTGTTAGCCTGAATAAAAGTCTGTGGTTAAAACCAGTTGGTGAGATTTTGTTAGGAAATATGTGAGTAAATACCCCACTGGTTTGATTTAATCTTATTTCTACTGCAATATATTCAAAAATTCAATGATATAAATCACATTGGTGTTTTATTGAGGTAATCCTTGTGATGGTAACTTCCGGGTTGGCCTACAATATACGTCATCACTACAGCACTTTATACACACTAGGGGCTGTCAACGGTAACACATTACCTGTCACAATTAATCTGCAACTTTAAGGCGTTAAAAAAAGATCACCCAACAACATCACAACATCCTGCCATATCTCCAGTGTGGATGTTTACCTTGAATTACATGGCAGTTCAAAGGCAGAGTAACCGGCACAAGCCAATGCACCAAATGGAAAACCATCAGTACCTCAGTGTAACAGCACACCTAATCCATAACAAAATAGCAACTGCACCCTAGAACTGCACTCGTTCTTTAGGTGTGGAGAAAATGGAGGAAAGACATTACTGCCGAACCATGCACCATTTTCTTGAAGTTGCACAGGAGGCGAGATGAAGGACAGGGTCACCGCCGTGGGAACAGATACTGCTCGATTACAATTAGAGTCAAATAAAAGCACAGAACGTTTTCTAAAACTTTATGAAACCTTTAAACTCTTGCAGAGGTTTGTTGCTTAGCAATACAGCAGCTCCTACTCACCACTGAGTCATTTTCTATATGTAAATGCCCCCTCTTTGTGACGAATGAACCTATTCTGATTCTGAAACCAAAAACAATCCCTGCTTTTTGCCTCCAGATATTGAAGTTCTCAACTCACCCGAGCGTGGTCATGGTGACGATGGTGTACCAGAAGGAGGCGGGGATGGAGGTGAAGGTGGAGCCCTTGGTGCCCTTCTCGGCGTAGAACATGACGGTGGCGAAGATGATGATGGCCATGGTGAGAGAAAACAGCAGGAAGCCTAACTCTGAGGCGCAGCTCTTCAGCGTGTAGCCCAAAATCCTCAGGCCCGCCGAGTGGCGCGAGAACTTGAAGATGCGGAAGACGCGGAAAACCCGGAGCGTGACGAAGGCGCCGCTCACGTCCTCGTTCTCCGGCATCACCAGGCCGATGTAGTACGGCATGATGGCCACCACGTCGATCACGGACATCACGGAGCGCATGAAATTGCAGCGACTGGGCGCGGCGAAAAGGCGCATCAGATACTCGAAGGTGAATATGAGCACGCAGGCCGTGTCCATGCAGAAGAAGGGGACCTTGTACTTCTCGCCGCACGGCAGATCTTTCACGCTGCCTAAGGGCGGCCGGCACGGCACCGTCTCCACCACGTTGGCGATGACCGACACGGCGATGAAGAAGCCGGTGACGTAGTAGAAGACGAGAGCCATGGTGGAGGTGTGCGGGTTCTCGAAGGCTCGCCACAGCCGCTCCCTGGAGGTGCTGTTGGGGGGCAGCGGGCGTCAACCCCCTCGTTGGCCTCCGTGTCCTCCGCCAGGCGCTCCTGGTTCTCCTTTTTCCTGTCCCGGTATTCCTGCACAAAGACAGGGAGAGAGAGACAAGATCAGCCTCATTATAGGGCTGCTCAATTAATCGTATTTTAATCGCAATTACGATTTTGGCTTGCAGCGATTACGAAAACAACGTAATCGAAATAAAACGATAATTTTTTTTATTATTATTATTATTATTTATTTTTTTGTTTTTCAGTTGAATTATACTTAAAGTTCAGGGTAATCAACTGTTAAAAACATACTGTTCACATTTTGTTTTTTCAATAAATGGATGTTTTCAAAGTAAATGGATAATCGTTTTTAATAATCGTGATATCAATTATTGACCCAAATAATCGAGCAGCCCTACCTCATTATTTATCATATTTCATCAAGTTAGAGATTTTGAAAACACATGGTGCCTCACAGTAAGTCAGAATACAAAATCCTAAAACAAAGAAATGCAAAATAATTAGTTTGGCAGCTGGAAGATGATATATGAGTAAAACCAAAAGTATCATTGACGGTGTAGAGTCCAATTTACTAAATCATCCTATTACAACTATTAACAGCGGGGGCAACCGGGTTAAGTCTGGCTTAAACAAAAAGTGATTTAATAAATGGGATATTATCTTGCTTTTCAACTTAAAGGTAGGGTAGGTAAGAATGGAGAAAGCAGCTCGAGTGTGCTAGAATTTGAAAATACACAACCGGAAAAAATCTGCCCCTTCCTTCAGACTTCCTTACAGAGCCCCTCCTCCAACACACACGAACGCACACATGACCAATGAGGGCACGAGATAAGTTTGTGCACAGATGGAAGGCTGACAGGCAGGTAGGCCATCCAGTTATTTTAGCCGGGCCGGCTCAGATGATTGGTCGTGCTTTTTACAGCGCCACGGCTTCCACAGATTAATATTTTTGTATGTATTTATTGTCAAAGCATTTAATGTATTCATTGCTATCGGGATGTTAAGAGCATTCCATGGAATATAACAACAAGTGTTTCTGAAGTGAATTACATACCCCACCTTTAAATAATGAGAAAAAAGGTTGAAAATGTAACGATGTCATGTTAGCTTCATGTCTACATGTCAATCTAGAATAGTTAGTCATTTTAATATATTTTATGCTTTATGATAACTTACATTTCTTCTTTTTTTTAAAGATTTATTTATTTATTTTGAATTGGATGATGCTGTCAACCTGCTGGCAAAGAGGGAAGCTCTTATTTTGAAGACGGCATAGCAGAAACAATCTTGATTCCTGTCAAAACTGATAAAGCAAACCATTTTATTTTGTTTGTGCAACTGTCTATTGTCTAAGTGAAAGATAAACACAGTACAACCATTTTCACAGCCCTATGGTCACTTTGTGTCCTATCAGGTATTTGTTTTCCATTAGCTCCGGGCTAATATGGTTAGCGGCTTCTCCTGTTAGCTTTTAAGATAGTGCACTAATAATGGGAATACATTACATGTTGTCCCACATCACATGCCACCACAGGTATTGACAAAGTAACTCCTAAAGAAATACAGAGCATTTTCTATTGAAACACCAATAACGCATTTTGCACAGCCTCAATTGAATGTATTTAGAGCCACCAAGCACTTGTCAGCTGTTACCAAGCCAGCAAGCCAACTATAGTTAATAAATAGAAAGTGAAATACATTAATAAGACTTTAAACTCCCACAAAAGGCAGTGACCTCCAGAGTGATTAATACACTTGTCTCAAAGGAAGTAAATCTGCTTCTGTAAATGTTTTTGCCTCAATAATTACCAGAGAAGAAAAGCAGCAGAATCTGTGAAATTACTAGCAGTATAAAAATAAAAAGCATGTGGACTGTTTCTCATGGGAAGTTGTGTGGGAAGTGTAAGAGAACAAATCCAGAAATGAGAATCTCTCACAGTTAAACCAACATTTTGGAGTCTGCCAAATGTGAGGAAATATATTTCCAGCTCATTAGTCAGTGCACTGGTCCAATATAAAACAAAGTATATGATATTTAAGAGCAAGTGAAGACGAGGGTAATGTGACAAACGGGTATATGAAGAGCTCTGAAGGTGAGTTGTTATTTAAGTAGGGATGTTAATAATAAAACATACAGAAAAACTAAAGTAGGAAGCCAAAATCAGGAGCAATAAAAGGTGCAGGGATGAGTCCTATAACCTGGAAATGAGTATTTCAGAATTTCCTGTTCCCTCGTCGTCTGGAGCTCAATGGTCTTTTGAATGTCTATTTGGTTGTTAGCCTGAAAAAAGGTCTGTGGTTAGCAGAAGCTGAAGAGATTTTAGTTCTATGACGTTACTAAAAACCCCACTCGTGAATTTAAAAACAGCGCTTGCTAACAAGTGTCCAAATGAGACGACTAAACGTCATTAGCCGCCTTTAGCTTAGCGGTGGTGACGTGAAGTCACGTGACCGTGCTGTAGTTCCTTTATAGCCCAACATTAGCCACCTTTAGCTTAGCGGTGGTGACGTGAAGTCATGTGACCGTGCTGTAGTTCCTTTATAGCCCAACATTAGCCGCCTTTAGCTTAGCGGTGGTGACGTGAAGTCACGTGACCGTGCTGTAGTTCCTTTATAGCCTAACATTAGCCACCTTTAGCTTAGCGGTGGTGACGTGAAGTCATGTGACCGTGCTGTAGTTCCTTTATAGCCCAACATTAGCCACCTTTAGCTTAGCGGTGGTGACGTGAAGTCATGTGACCGTGCTGTAGTTCCTTTATAGCCCAACATTAGCCGCCTTTAGCTTAGCGTGGTGACTTGAAGTCATGTGACCGTGCTGTAGTTCCTTTATAGCCCAACATTAGCCGTCTTTAGCTTAGCGGTGGTGACGTGAAGTCATGTGACCGTGCTGTAGTTCCTTTATAGCCCAACATTAGCCGTCTTTAGCTTAGCGGTGGTGACGTGAAGTCATGTGACCGTGCTGTAGTTCCTTTATAGCCCAACATTAGCTTTTTACTTCTCAAATCATAAAGTGTGTTGATATGTGGATTATCCTGTTGAACAAAACGTGTAAGTATGATAAACGTTTGTTTGACACACAGAATATTTTCGGATGGAAAAATCCCACTGGCTTTTGGCCATGGGAGCCATTACAATACTAACTTCAGGGTTGGCTCTACAGAAAAAACATCATCCCTGCTCTCACCACTCTCTTGCATGTGTGCTTCCGGTGTTTCAGCTCATTACTGCCGTGTTAATGAGTTTTATAATGAAGTCTGACAGCAGCGCTTGTTAGAAACCCCCCTCCTCAGATCACTCCATGTTTTTACACTTTACTCATTTAGCTGATGATCTCCGCTCCAAAGAGACTTAATGAGTGCAGCAGCAGAATCACCAACATTACAGTGAAGCTTCAGGAATAAATCCAAAGGTCACTGCATCAACCGAAGTACACGAGTCATGACGCAAGTGATGTAAAAAATGTGAAAGTAAGAGCAGTATGTCCTCCTTTACAGGACTGTCACTGCATAGGAAGGTGGGATCTTCATCACTGTGAATTGTTGTGGAAGATGAATGGCAAATACATCTGTAAATAAAAACGACTTTTCTGAGCAGCAAACTTCAATTTTAGTCCATAAACATGAGGCTGCAGCTGCTTCACAGAAACGTATCTGATGGAACCGAGAAATTAAGGAAAGCAGTGTTCATTTTGGAAATAAAAGATTATAAAAAACAACTTTTTATTTGTTAATGTTACAGTTTTCATTGATAAAACTAAATTATACTTCTAAATAATTGTACTTTTTGCCTTTATTATAGTGATTGTGTAACATTTTAAAAAGGTTTCTGGTGTAAAGCTTTCAATATTTGACTTTTAATTAATATTTAAAAAAAAGAAATGCCATCATGTTTTCATTTGTATCAAAGTCTAATACTAAACTCTAGTATTTATATATATATATATATATGTTCTTGAGCTTTTCTGTAAGTGGAGAGCATTTTCTCAATGCAAATCAAGCTATACCATTTTGTTTTTATTAGAAATGTATATAATAAATAAACAAAATGAGTCACTGGGAGGGTTACTTTTACTCTGGAGTCAAATATACCTAAACAGCGATTAATAGATAATGGTTAAATATGAGTAAAATATATTATTTATATAAAATAATACAATATATTTCATTATATCTAGTATGTATAATTTTATATATATTAATTAATAAACATGATGCAAAATGTCGATAACAACTTTAAATCTGTTGCTTTTCCATATTTCCATCACAACCTCCTTTGTAGGGGTTTTGAAAACACCTCCGAAACAATAACATTATTTTCTCTGTCCCTAACAGGAAGTGCAGTTACCTCCATGCAGCAGTCCCCGATGATCTCGGGCACGATGCCGTAGAAGGCCAGCTCCTCGTCGAAGGCCTGGATGCACTCGTTCCTCGGGTAGTGCAGCTTCCCCGTGCGGTAAAAGTTCAGAATGTGCCGGAACATTTCGGGGTCTCGGTCGAAGAAGAATTCCTGAGTGTCCTCGTTGTAGAAAAACTCTTTTTCTGAAGAGCCCAGCAGCGTCTCCGGGTAACGGTCCAGAGTGTTCTTCCATGTCTGCAGAGAGACCACAGAAAGGATGATGAACAATCTGTAGCTTTACTATTTCATCTGAAGTGTGTTTTTCTTATGATTAGATGATGCAAAAAGAGGGATACAGAACTCTTATTTTGAAGGTGCCACAGAAAAAATCCTATTCAATTAATGAAAAAATATAATAAAACTTATAAAAGATTATTATTTTTCTCATACTGCCTGTGCTGCAGCACCTCTTTTCACCCTCTGTCTGAAACCAGAGCCCAGTCTGCTCTGATTGGTTAGCTGGCCGGCTCTGTTGTGATTGGTCAACTGCTTAGAGATGTCCCGCCCCTTAACCACGTACAATGTGTTGGAGCGCTAGCCAATAGGAGATGTTTTTACTTTAAAAAAAAATACATTGTAGTGGCCATCAGCACAACAAAAATAGAGTGTTTAAACAGAGAAACAAACTTTTATAAAAGCATAAGACCAAATATAATAACTTCTCCTCAGTTGAACCACTTTTAAACAAATCATACAGGCAACTTGCATTAAAAGTACGTAAAAAAAGTTAAACAAAAACTCAATTTAAGCTGAGATGCAGAGAAACAGAGTAACAGTGAAGTAGGCCGTGTTTTATGCTCAGATTATATTATTAGGCATACTGTATGTTTGTCTTTCTATATATACCACCAGATCCTTTAAAAAATGAGGACAAAGTCTGACAGGAACTTTCTCCTTGTTCTGCCGCCGCAGCAGAAAGCACTTTTTTCTGTTTGATTCCTAAACGCCATCCAAATCTATTTTGCAGCGGAGTCATCCTGTTATTTGTTCAGCCCAAATGCACATTGATTAGACGTACAGTTTGTATTTACAACCTCCAGCCCTGGAGGCAGGAGCAGAGCGGCACATTAAGAGCAACATGAATCTCTGAAAGCAGATCTGGTAGTAAAACTGCTTTTAATTCCCCTCATAGAAGTAATGTGACCATATTGTACATATTTGGACAGCTAGTGACTTTGTAATAGCTTCTAACTATTTCTGCTTCATCAAAAAAAGGCAAATATTTAAGCGTGCGTCTGTAACGACTTTAAGAGTCAACTACAAGTCCCAGAGAGCTTAGCTGTGAGAAACAACCGATCAGAGAGCTTCATATTCTCATGCTAGGCCTCCAACAGAGCTGAAAATAGAGAAATGTTAACAATCAATCCAAATCTATCCACTTTTGGAAATGTTTAAGCAACCAAGCGCTCTGAATGTGGCACAAAATAACTCTGGAACCAAGGCTCTGGGTGGAAAACAGCAAAGACTTGTGGGTAATGTAGTTTTAAAACCTAAGCTAATCAATATCTGCACGAGAACTTCCTGCACATACAAGAAAGTCAGGATTTCTACAGGAAATTAAGTGCCAAGGTTTATTGTCAACGCAGGGATTGTGTGTCCTTTTGTAGAGAGGACAATTGTAGAGGTGGAAGTCAATGGTGCGATTGTGTGGCTTTTTGTGTCAAACTGCCATTTTCTTTCCATCTGGTAAGTACGTTTTAAGTACGTGTTTAATGTCGCTATGTTCCTGAAGTAAACACAGCAGTCCAATGGAGGCGTTTCAGCCAGTGTGGCAGAGGAACTCCCCCTCGAGGACACACAGGGATTTTAGCCTTTGCAGACCATTTACATGCACTAAAACCTATATGACACACTACAGGAAAGGGAACACCCCAAAAAGCATAATTGGGCACCTTTAACAACGTTTAATATTTAACAATAATCATCCAAATATGATTTCCATTTACTTTTTTGATGGAGTGAAAATGTGTCGCAGTTATAACTAGAATCACATTTTTAAAACAGTTTAACTGCTTGAGTTTTTATCTTTTTCAGACCTTTTTTCCTTATTCATGCAGGTTGGAAGTGGGAAAAGTTGCACCAGAAGATTTGAACAGTACTCTTTTATGACACTAGTCATTTAGAAAAGGTGAAATCTCCCCCCGCCCTAATATATTTTGTAGTGATGGGAATTATGGCTCTTTGAAGGGAGCCAGATCTTATGGCTCCGTTCCTTTCAAAGAGCCGTTCAAAAGAGCCGTTTTTTTTTTAAAGGGGGCGGGGTTACTAGGTTTATCTGCGAAATAATCACCAGGATAATGATTGACTGTATTGCCAGACCTAATGTCAATAATCTGCATTGTAAACATGACACAGGGTGGCGCCATATCCATGTCATTCATGTCAGTGAATGTACTACTTGTTATGACTTCTCTCTCTCGCGTATTCCGTTAAGACCCACCCCATTTCACTCCTCGTGCTGAAACCTACCAATCAGAGTAGGGGCGGGTCTTCACAGAATACGTTTGGGGAACAAAATCAAGCTTTTTAAAAGGCGAGTGGATTTTGGCAGGCAGTGAGTGCGGACCAACGATTGAACGATAAAAAGAACGGCTCTCACCAAGTACGACTTGGTTCCCCTCGTTCGTACCAAAGAGCCGTTCAAAAGAATCGGCTCGTTCCCGACCGACACATCACTAATATTTTGGAGCATGCTCCCTCACCTGAAACCGGACCCCGCTCACGTTGACGTACAGGATCTCATCTGATTTGGACGAGTTGTCGATGGGAGGTTTGGGCATCGTCTTCTTGGCGAGCGGGAGCCATCCCACCGCCGCCGCCCGAGCGAACGGCAGCCACGTCGCCACGCCGGCCGCCATCTTGCATCAGCGCGCTCCACCTGGAGAGAGTCGACTGCTGTGTTGAAGTGGAGCTAATGAACCTGAGGGAAGGTAGCTAACGCCTCACTTCTTTGGGTGGCGAGATAGGAGGTGGGCGGACATGTTGAAGGGGGAGGAAGGGGGGGGAGGGAGGCGTCAGTTAGGTGTCAAGCCATGAAAAATATGGCATTAAATAGGGAGAAAGACGATGCATCTGACAGTGGTCCGTGTTTGATTCTGACGAGTTTCCGACTTCCTCCAGGTGTGCAGAGCCTTCCTGGAAAAGTCCTCTTGGCCTGCAAGACGCTCCTCAGGGTAAACAGGCACTTCAATAAAACCCTCAGGAATCAGATGGGAATATATTTCCTTTTTTGGATACTTTTCCAAAACTTCCCGTCTGCAAAGCGAACGTCCTGTCCTCCTAAAAAACAAAATGTTCCACTTCACAACACAGACTCTCCTGGTAGGAAAACATAATTTCTTGAACTCTCAGCAGTCCTAGCAGAGCAGATCATGTGTGGAATAATAATAATCTGATATTGCCGTCACAGGTTTATTGCTGCTGGGACTTAAGACAAAAAGGTACCAAAAAATATATATAAATCCAGGACGGAAAGCGTTAAAACCTTTGTGTCTGCTTCCTCTCTCTCCTCTGAAGACGGATTTGTTGCAGCGCCGCAGCCTTTCAAATTCTTATTAAATTGTGATGATGGTTCCTGAAGTTGCAAGATAGACAGAATGGCCGCCCTGCCTCTAAGTGGAGATTATGGATGTCCTTTTCCTCTCTTTCTCTTTCTGCTGATTTTTTCTTCTTACCCCCTCTCTAATTTGCCTTTATCTGCTCCTGTGTTTTGCTGTTCCTCTCGGTCGGAGGGGCATTAGTGGCAGAGGAGGTGGAGTGTTTGGGAGTGAGGAGGCGTCAGGAGGTGCTTTACTCCATGTCCATGTAAGGCCGTCCTGTCAGGAGACACACACACAGAAAAGAGACAGAGAGTGAGAGACAAACCAGGAGAGGAGAGGAGGAATACATCTGTCAGAGGAGAAGGAGGATTAGTACTTAAGAGGAAAGGAGGAGAGGAAGTGTGGGAGGATACGTTTGGAGAAGGAAAAGGGGAAGAACAAGGTGAACATGTGGGGGAAAGCAGGAGAAAGAGGTAAGGGGAGAGGAGGGAAAGAAAGAAGGGGAAATGGAGTTGGCAAAAGAAAATAGGAGAGGAGGAAGGAGAGAAGGTAAGGGAACAAGGAAGCAAAGGAGAGAGATGAAGAGAAAGGAGGAAAGTCAAAAGTAAAACGGAGCAATGGTAACAGGAAAAGCAGAAAGGAGGAGATGGGGGACGTTAGGGGAACGGGGAATGAGAAAGATATAGAAAGCAAAATGAGGAGAGAGGAGGTGTAGGAGTTTAAATAAATGGTCATTTGGAAAGAATGAAAAAAATAAGCAAAGTGAAAAGGGAGAGAAAGAGTCAGAAGGAAAGTGGGAGGAGGAGATCAAGGTAACTGTCAAAAGAAAGGAGAAGGAGAGGAGATGTTAAGAAGAAGAAGGGAAGAGGAGAAAGGTGAGGAGAAAGATATTTAAAAAAATATAAATGAGAAGAATAGGAGGTAAAAGGGAACAAGGAAAGGAGGGAAGGTGAGGAGAAAAGAGGCAAAAATCAAATAAAAGGAAAGCAATGAGGAAAGGAGGGAAGGGATATGGGAGGAAACGAGAAATGCTAAGAATAGTGATTAAAGAGGGGAGAAATAAGGGGAGAGAGATTCAGAAGAGGAGTAATGGAGGAGGCATGGTAGAGGAAATAGTAAAGAAAGAAGGAGGGATGTAGAAGGGAGGAGAATATTGGAAAGTAGGAGCATTTAGAGAAGATCCACGGGAGAAAGAAGTCCCTGTAAGATGATTTTTATAAAACATGAACCTAAAAATGTGATACTGTCACATAGCTGAGAACAACATATATCTTCTCATCCCATGTAAAGTTTGGGCATGGTTTGCCCATGTGGGAAACGTGCAAATTGGAGGTAACGCCCATCAACAAGAGATCACAATGACCTTATGTCCCATGTATAATACAGAGCATGTGCTAAATAAGTCACAGTTAAAATCCAAACTATGATGAGAGGAAGCAGAGCTATATTTATGATGTGATCATTATTTATTTAAAAACAAATGCTGGTTTTAATGATGCAGAATCATCACCTGACAACATGCATCAACAGCACAGTAGCAGGAGTAATGTATGTACATTAACATTCACGTAATGAAAAGACTCTGAATTAAAAATGAAATTAATAAATAACTGCAGGTCTGTCATTTCCTCTAAGGATGTTTCTTGTTCGTCTGTTCGTCTGTCGGCACGGTAAAGGATTTGCTACTGATAATATTATATATTTTTCTACGGATTTTTATGAAACTAGGTTTAGCATACGCCAAGGAAGAAACCCATCACATTTTGGAGCTGATCCAAATTACGGGGCGTAAAATTATGATTTATTACCATTTTTGTGCTGCTTTCATTAAAGGTCACCTATCATGCTATTTTTAGGCAATAGCATAGGTCTCAGATATATAAAAATATATAAAAAACATGTCTATGAAGTGTTTTGCTCAAAATACCAAACAGATCACCCATTCTAGCCATGCCTCATATCCCTCTATTTCACTTCCTGTTTCAAAAGTGCTGATTTGGGGTATCAAGCTTTAACAAAATAAAATAATTGATAATAAAAAAGGAGGGGTCTGAGCTCATGCGGGACCCGGCAGCTACTGTCTAAACTAAATGCTGCCGTGATGAAACGCCATATCATGGATTATCAAGGATTATCTCTGAAACAGTATGGAGCTCAAAGGCTTTCTCTCTTGCCGGTTATACCACAAGGTGAGTTCCTTTTTATTTCCTGCTTCTTCACACACATGCTCTCCAGTACAGGTTAGCTCTGAGTGTTAGCGATGCTAATGTAAACACCGACCATATTACGTCCAAAACAGTCGGGCATTGTTTCTGATAGCAACGTTTC
>JAAOOA010000489.1:1313271-1320771 GCA_012861695.1 Trematomus loennbergii | reverse complement strand
AGTTTAAGTGTATTTTAGTTTTTTTGAACCACCTGTATATTACGGCCATTTTCAGCTACTTAATACTTCTAATTCACTACATCTCAAAGTAAAAACAATACTCTTTTTACTCCACTAAATTGATTTGATATCTTTAGTTACATTGCAGATAAATATAAATAATTCAAAACATTAAACTAATAGACTCTGATGTAAATGTATAGATTATATTTCCCAGTAGTTTTAAAAGTAATCAAAGGGAGGTCCACTTACAGTACAGCAGCTGCAACATGAAAGTTATGAATATTAAACACATTATGAATAAATCATTATAATCCAATAATATTTGATATATAACGTTACATCATGAGTACTACTTTACGTTAAACTTTGATGAAAATATTTCCATGCACTTTAATTGTTGTGGTGGCTGTACTCCTCCAGCCGACAAAAACGCAATGCAATTTCTCCATAGGATTTAGGAAAACAGCTGGAAATAAGGTCTGTGGTATTGAAGAGACGGATCACGTTTTGTTCAGCCGGATAATCTCCACATGTCTACCCTACTTTTCAAATGTTCTAATCATAAATCTAGTCGCAGAAGCAAAATGCTAACGTTATGCTATAAAGGAACTACAGCCGGTACAGCACGACTTCAACGTCACGCCAACTTAAGATCCATATTCAAACATACAGATTCAAAATGGTACGAGTTGAAGCGTTTGTTTGAACACTTTGCAGGAGGCAGGGACTTGCTTTCAAGCAGAACAGGGCAAACTAACTTAGAGGAGTGTTTACGTGTTCGGCGTAATGACGTACAACGGCCTCCACAACTTCTGTAGTCCTATTCAGCCACTTGGTAACAACCATCGTTTTTCAGACACGTCAACTCTTCAAAAATCACCAGTGGGGTCACTGCTGATGGATTTAATGTGTAGAACAAAACGTGATCCGTCTCTTCATGTGTCTCAACCACAGACCTTATTTCCAGCTGTTTTCCAAATCCTATGGAGAAATTGCATTGGTTTTGGCGAAGGAACCGGAAGTGGTCAAATGCTAACTTACTTCCGGGTTTTAGGACGCGTCACTGTGGCACTCTATAGTGGTGTAACTTCAAGGCTACTTAGCGTTATAGCTATTTTCTCCTACCGTGACGTTTTAGTGTATAACGTGTTTATTTTCTTGTACTCCAGACCATTCTCCAACCGCCGTGTTCCCGTCACCAGCCGCCACGTCCTCGCCACTCTAGCCGGATTCTACGCCCCGCCCCTCGTCCACTAATAAAACCGTTTGTGAAAACACTTTGCGTGTCCTGCGTTTGGGTCCTCTCTGATATCGTAACAATTATAGTATTTATACATTGTGGTAAACTTAAAAGCAGAATGAGTAAGATTTTCCTAAAAAACAAAGTGACTGTATTGATCAAATAATCCCTTTTCAATTATCAGTAATGGCCGACTAGAAGTGTGTACCCAAACAGCTCTGTATTTATAAAATGCTATATCTGATTGGGACTTTTCTGACCCAAATATATCCAGTCGTTTGCGCAAAAAGTGCCAAAAAAACACAAAAATTGCGTGACGTTGAGAGCATTTGAGGAGGGACAACTTTCAATGCTGTTGTGAAACTCAGTTAGAATTTATGATTAAAATATGTAGTTTTCTTCCTGTTTTTATTTTTGTACTGAAACGTTTTTAGTTTTTTAGTTTCTTTTTGTATTTAAATGTCCTGTCAATAATTGTCTTTATTCTTTTTTAAATGCTAAATCTTTGTTTTTTACATTTTTTTTTTGACTTCTTATTTCCTTATGTTGTTTATGTTTGCACCGTCATACACCAAAGCTAATTCCTTGTATGTGTAAACTAAACTCAAGTCTGATTTTTCTGACAAAAGACAGCAAACACTGCTCCTTTAATCCAACAAAAGGAAACGTGCCTTCACTCAGGCTGTATGTAGTAAGGAGGAGAAGAAAGTGTTCCTGCTGGAGTGGAAACTGCTGTTGCGCACACACACGCACACATACACACACACACAAAGTGATGAGGGGAATCACATGGCCAGTCAGACCGAGGGTTTGTGTGAAACCATTAGATGACCATCAGTGAGCAGCACTTTCTGTAGCAAACACACGGACACACATGGACACACACACCACACACACACACACACACACACACACACACACACACACACACACACACACACACACACACCTAGTTCAAATACAGTATCAAAACAGGAAACTGTAGAATACAATAGAAGCAGATGGAACAGTAGGAAAAAGTAGCATAAACATCATCACGCCCAACATTAGCGCCTTAGCTTAGCGGTGGTGACGTGAAGTCATGTGACCGTGCTGTAGTTCCTTTATAGCCCAACATTAGTACCTTTAGCTTAGCGGTGGTGACGTGAAGTCATGTGACCATGCTGTAGTTCCTTTATAGCCCAACATTAGCCGCCTTTAGCTTAGCGGTGGTGTTGTGAAGTCATGTGACTGTGCTGTAATTTCTTTATAGCCCAACATTAGCAGCCTTTAGCTTAGCGGTGGTGACGTGAAGTCATGTGACCGCGTGTAGTTTCTTTATAGCCCAACATTAGCCGCCTTTAGCTTAGCGGTGGTGACCTGAAGTCATGTGACCGTGCTGTAGTTCCTTATAGCCCAACATTAGCCACCTTTAGCTTAGCGGTGATGATGAAGTCATGTGACCTTGCTGTAGTTCCTTTATAGCCCAATATTAGCCACCTTTAGCTTAGCGGTGGTGACGTGAAGTCATGTGACCGTGCTGTAGTTCCTTAATAGCCTAACATTAGCTTTTTACTTTAAAAATCCTAAAGTGGTGTTCATATGTGGAGATTATCCTGCCCAACAAAACCTGTATGTATCATAAACGTTTCTTTGCCACAGAGATTATTTTCTGCATTCCCATTTAATTTTTGTCAAGGGAACCGGGAAGATGCTTACTTCAGCGTCGACCGACAAAACGTCCTCACTGCACCAGTATATCAAGCCAAATTGAAGTGCATAGTTACATGTCAAGTATGAAATCAATCTGCAGAAGCTCCTGCGTTTGAGCAACGACAAAGTCCAGGGTGAAGCTGATTTAAGAACCGCTGACTGCTACTGAAGCATATGTTCAAGAGGAGTAAGTAATCCACAGTCAACAAAGGTATTAACCAGTCAATAAAAAAGGTTTATCAACAATTGCCAATCAATGCAACCTTAAAAAGCCTTTGATCATACAGTCATAAATGAGCAAAGACAATGTAAGGCTCATGGGTCCAGTTGTATGCAAGATGAACTGCAGACAGCATGCACACACACGACCAAAATAAAATCTCCCGACAAGATAATGGAGATAATTACTCGTTGCCTTAAAGCGTTTCTTCTGTTTAACAAACGTTATCGGATCAGCGGTTGCGACACCATAAAGAAGGTATCCGTTATAGCCTGATATTTCAATTGATAATACTTAGTTTCAACAAGTCAAACTCAATTTTGACGCTATCTAGGATCTGTAGTTATTTTGCAATGTAAAAAACAAATAAATGTCCCTACTTTTACCGGAAGAGTCCGCTATATCTGCTCTAGATTCAATATACACACATTAGAGATCGACAGGTAGCGATGCATTTTTTGCGCAGTGATTGGTTGGACGTTTTTCAATTTTATAAGATCTGTCTACCATTGACTCTCTTGAAGCAGTATAAAAGCTGGATAAATGCACTGCTAATGCTAACGGAACTAATGCTAACTTCTGTTTTACATTGAAAGACTTCCAATGGAAAGGACACTGAAGGTGGAGTTGAATCAGGCTCAGAAAGGTAGCAATGACACTGATCTATCATGAAAAACAACAATCGTTTTGGTGGCATTTTTTATTAAAACCTGAGGATTTTTGGCCACTCAACAAAATGATAAACCAGCTGCTATGATATTGAATTCTAATAAAGTAGCAGCTTAAAATACTGCCTGCAACATCTTGTGGGCTTCTTCTCTTCAGAGCGCTTACTCACAAGGTCATGCAATGTTTAAGAATGAGTGGTTTCCAATGGTAAATATACAATAGAGGAAACATGAATTGGTTATGTCGATTCAGTAATTGGAAAACTGTTGGTATGTAAGGATGAAAAATGAAAGAATGTAAAACAATACGTCCGTGACATGAGGCGTTAGTTAGTTACGTTTTAGGACATTCTGTCTTAATTCCTTTGCCACATTGGACGCAAGTTTCTTACCATTTACAAGACAGAAACTGGTAATAATGAGACAGCAACATGATATGAATGCGTCATAAACCATTACTGAAAAAGCTTTCCATTCTGCCTCCCTTGAAAAGCAATTTCAAAGACATTTCCTAATGGATAAATCTGCTCATATTCTACATGTTTCATTACTCAAACCAAGAGATTAACTATCTGCCCTGTGATTCAGATCCTCTCTAAAGTGTATGGGCTCTTCCTTGGCCCATGCTACACCCTGACAACACATTTCATGGGAATCAAACCAGTAGCTTACATCCTGAATACTTCTTCCTCAGCGCTCCATTGTTGTCCAAAAACTATTACAAACACATCCATGAGTCTCACTGTTGCACTCTGTGACATGTTCCTCATTATGAACACCCACACACTGTAGTTTATTCTCACACAATCCCATTAACACCATCGTGCTGCCATAAATACTCACTAGAGCACCAAATGTGGATTAATCCGCCGCTGAAATTAGTCCCCAACAAAAGCACTATTCCTCCTGTTTTTGCAAGAACTACGTGACTTTTATAGGAAATTTAGGAGACTTTTTGAAACATGAAACTATATATGTGTGTTTTAAAAGACCTTAATGCTACATATCTTCAAAAGCAACCAATGGGCTTGAAGCTGAGAGCCACAGACAGGAAGTCAGACAGTGCAGAGACAACGAAACGAAAATAAATCCCAGCTGACGTCCGACACTCGTCACGACTCGACATGAAACCAGAACTGTGACACTTGTGCACCTAAACCCGTCTTCAAAACACTATTAAATTACTTTGAAGTGGAATAAAAACTTCCCAATAGAAAATACAATTTTGTTATTAGGACAACAGGAGTGGCAAGTGTGTATATATTAATGAGCACAATGTGTGTGTGTGTGTGTGTGTGTGTGTGTGTGTGTGTGTGTGTGTGTGTGTGTTGTGGTGTGTGTGTGTTTGTGTGTGGTAAGTGTGTGTGCAAGGCGTGCAGGTGTGTATTTCTGAATGCTAACCACCGTTAATAGCACCACACACACACACACACACACACACACACACACACACACACACACACACACACACACACACCACACACACACACACACACACACACACACACACACACACACACACACACACACACAGAGAACTTCATTACTAATTCATACCGCCGAATTACGTCAACTTCAACACACACACGCACACACACATGCAGATGAACACACACTCCAAATTAGCTATTTCGGTCGACTGCGTCTTTCCATTATTTCTTAAAATGTTTCCGTGCTTTTTTGTAAGTTTTTATTTACAAAAGCTCAAATGAGTCTCTTCGATGTTGTTCTGATATTTCACTTTTCCCTGTTTTTATTTTCGAGTTATACATCTTCTATCTTTTCTGATCTTTCTACCTCCTCTTCCTCACTTTATGTCAAGTTTTAACACTGTTCTTCTTCATATTTTTAGTCTTAAGTCTCCAAACTCTTCCCTCTCTCCTCCCTTCGCCCCGTCCTGCTCCTTCTCCTTCTCCTCCTCTAGCAGCAGCAGAGGCATGTAAGCGTTGGGAACTGGAGCAATTTCCATCCTACTTACCACAGCTGATGAAGATGGTGATGATGATGATGAAGGTGTGGAAGTAGAAGCAGAAGAACAAGAAGAAGAAGATGAAGAAGAAGCAGGTTTTTTAGTTTTGGTTCCAGGTGGAAACAGGACGGACGGATGCAGGAGAGATGGAGGAATAATAATAAAAAAGAAGGAGGAAGTGGAGGAGGAGTTGTATTCTGTCTTAGATCAGTCCTGCTCTGCTGCCGCTGCAACAACTACATCTCCTGTCATCCCTCCCCTCTCGCTCTCTCTCTCTCTCTCTCTCTCTCTCACACACACACACACACACTCTCTGGCTCCACCTCCCATTTGCTTGCTCGACCCTCCCCTCCATCTCCCTTTTTCTCACTCTCCCTCTCTCCCGCTCTCTGTTCGTTGTCACTCTCTTCTTCTTTCCCTTGTGTCCCTCCCTGTTCTTTCTACACACACACACACACCACACACCACACACACACACACACACACACACCACACACACACACACACACCACACACACACACACACACACACACACCACACACACACACACACACACACACACACACACACACACACACACACACACACACACACACACACACACACACACTGCTCCACATTAAACAGACTGATGGGAGTTTCATGTAGAGAGAAAGGAAAGAGAGAGAGAGGGAGACTGAAGCCGGTTTCCATCCACCTGTTTTTTGGCTCATTTTCAATTAGCGAATTAAAAACAAAACAAGCTGGAAAGGTCTACATATCACAAAAACATTAAACGTTTTCAAACTAAGGTGAAGTGGATAAGTAAGAATGTCCAAAAAAGTTAAAAACTAAATGGAAAAAATATAATATAATGCTGATGTTCAGGTGTATATCAGTATGTAGTGTCTCTATTTAAAGAGTGCTCTCCTGCTGATGTTCAGGTGTATATCAGTATGTAGTGTCTCTACTTTAAAGAGTCCTCTCCTGCTGATGTTCAGGTGTATATCAGTATGTAGTGTCTCTATTTAAAGAGTGCTCTCCTGCTGATGTTCAGGTGTATATCAGTATGTAGTGTCTCTACTTTAAAGAGTCCTCTCCTGCTGATGTTCAGGTGTATATCAGTATGTAGTGTCTCTACTTTAAAGAGTCCTCTCCTGCTGATGTTCAGGTGTATATCAGTATGTAGTGTCTCTACTTTAAAGAGTCCTCTCCTGCTGATGTTCAGGTGTATATCAGTATGTAGTGTCTCTACTTTAAAGAGTCCTCTCCTGCTGATGTTCAGGTGTATATCAGTATGTAGTGTCTCTACTTTAAAGAGTTCTCTCCTGCTGATGTTCAGGTGTATATCAGTATGTAGTGTCTCTACTTTAAAGAGTCCTCTGCTGCTGATGTTCAGGTGTATATCAGTATGTAGTGTCTCTACTTTAAAGAGTCCTCTCCTGCTGATGTTCAGGTGTATATCAGTATGTTGTGTCTCTACTTTAAAGAGTCCTCTCCTGCTGATGTTCAGGTGTATATCAGTATGTAGTGTCTCTACTTGAAAGAGTCCTCTCCTGCTGATGTTCAGGTGTATATCAGTATGTAGTGTCTCTACTTTAAAGAGTCCTCTCCTGCTGATGTTCAGGTGTATATCAATATGTAGTGTCTCTACTTTAAAGAGTCCTCTCCTGCTGATGTTCAGGTGTATATCAATATGTAGTGTCTCTACTTTAAAGAGTCCTCTCC
>JAAOOA010000489.1:1303271-1308271 GCA_012861695.1 Trematomus loennbergii | reverse complement strand
GTTCTCTGTCAGTGATTTACTAATATATCATTGTTTCTACATTAATATGAATGCTGCTTTATGGTGCATTTTACTGCTGTAGATGTGTTTACCTCCCTATATTTGTAGCAATGCTACAGCACATAATAAGATCATCGTCATGTTTCGAGCTTCCCAATTTTGCTCATAATTATTCAGGCATTTTTTTTTACAATTTTTACATATTTAGAGACAGTATTTACATAATTGTTTTAACATATTTCACATATTTTACAATTTTTTTCTGAAAGTTTTGACATTTATCATCTTGTCAATTATAAAGATTATTATACAAACATTTGTAGGGCTTTATGGACTTTATTCACTTATTCTGAATGTAAAAGCTGAAGAAAAGTACTATAAACTTGTTAAACATACATCCACCATTAAGAAAAGTTAAAAATATCCTGACTTTTAGTCGTTAATTTGAGTCAAACTGCGAACAAATCTACATACTACATTTCCCATAATGCAACTGAAAAATCCGGATTTACTGTGACTCCAGATAATTTCTCAGGAACAATATTTTTTTTTTGAAAAGTAACGCATTTACGCCAAGAAACCAAATGTAATCAACGTAAAGAAATAAAAAATGTGTCAGGTCTGAAATGTTTTAAATATTACCACACATAAAATATATTTTGCAATATTAATGTGCTGTTTCAGATGTTTGTTCTCTCTTGTAACTAATCAAATTTACTCCCAAACCATAATATGAGTTAAACTGGGTTTATATAAAGAAATAACATAAAAAATATAATTGGACAGCCTCCTCTCTTCTTTCTTTGTCGTCCTTTTTCCCCACTTGTGGTAAAGATTGAGCTGTAATTGTGTTGACTTCTTTGTACGGCATTGGAAAGACGGGAAACACACACACACACACACACACACACACACAACACACACACACACACACACACCACACACACACACACACACACACACACACACAACACACACACACACACACACCACACACACACACACACACACACACACACACACACACCCACAGACATTGAGCAGTGGAAAAATCAATGGTTAATCAGGTAGTGAGGGGGGCGTTTGAACGGTTTAAGTCCCCATTACTCTTGCATACCCCTGGGTTAACTTAATCCATACAAGCGACACACACACACACACACACACACACACACACACACACACACACACACACCAACACACACACACAACACACACACACACACACACACAACACACACACACACACACACACACACACACACACACACACACACACACACACCATAATATTCGACTAATTTCAGAAGAGTTATGAGCTTTGGTTTCTGTGTGCTTTTCCTGACTCATGAGACAACTCAGGCTCAAGTTGACACAAGAGGAAAAACTGTATTGCTCATTTTCAGCTTCATATCAGTATGTAGTGTCTCTACTTTAAAGAGTCCTGTCCTGCTGATGTTCAGGTGTATATCAGTATGTAGTGTCTCTACTTTAAAGAGTCCTGTCCTGCTGATGTTCAGGTGTATATCAGTATGTAGTGCCTCTACTTAAAGAGTCCTCTCCTGCTGATGTTCAGGTGTATATCAGTATGTAGTGTCTCTATTTAAAGAGTCCTCTCCTGCTGATGTTCAGGTGTATATCAGTATGTAGTGTCTCTACTTTAAAGAGTCCTCTCCTGCTGATGTTCAGGTGTATATCAGTATGTAGTGTCTCTACTTTAAAGAGTCCTGTCCTGCTGATGTTCAGGTGTATATCAGTATGTAGTGTCTCTACTTTAAAGAGTCCTCTCCTGCTGATGTTCAGGTGTATATCAGTATGTAGTGTCTCTACTTTAAAGAGTCCTCTCCTGCTGATGTTCAGGTGTATATCAGTATGTAGTGTCTCTACTTTAAAGAGTCCTCTCCTGCTGATGTTCAGGTGTATATCAGTATGTAGTGTCTCTACTTTAAAGAGTCCTCTCCTGCTGATGTTCAGGTGTATATCAGTATGTAGTGTCTCTACTTTAAAGAGTCCTCTCCTGCTGATGTTCAGGTGTATATCAGTATGTAGTGTCTCTACTTTAAAGAGTCCTCTCCTGCTGATGTTCAGGTGTATATCAGTATGTAGTGTCTCTACTTTAAAGAGTCCTCTCCTGCTGATGTTCAGGTGTATATCAGTATGTAGTGTCTCTACTTTAAAGAGTCCTCTCCTGCTGATGTTCAGGTGTATATCAGTATGTAGTGTCTCTACATGTCTCCATGCTTTAATGTTCAAAAAGCTCTTTATTTTTCTCATACTACCTGTGCTGCAGCACCTCTTTTCACCCTCTGTCTGAAACCAGAGCCCAGTCTGCTCTGATTGGTTAGCTGGCCAGCTCTGTTGTGATTGGTCACTTCACCTATCAAGTAATATGCATGTTGGAGCGCTAGCCAATAGGAATTCTGGAGGGATTTTAGCCTTTGCAGACCGTTTACATGCACAAAAACCTATATACCACACGACACAAGCACAACAGGGCCTCCTTAACCAACCACATGTTGACACAATCTCAAAGTCCAACATGTTGCTCCTGCCAAACTTTTAATTTGCTCTCCTTTCTTTCCTCTCCATTAGCTGTCATTTCAGACAATATCGCCATCCCATCTACCTCCAGACATCATATCCAGCTAAGTTTGAGCTCATCAAAAGTCTACTTCTCATTGGATACAGAATTAGCCTTTTTCTTCATCCCATCATCATCCTACTCTACTTCCTGCTTCAAGTCAAGAGAGTGTCTTTGAGTATTTAATAAGCTTTATGAAGCTCAGCGTTAGTTCAACCAGGAAGACCGCCTTTACTCATTCATTTACTATTTCCATGTAACTACTCTCTCCTCTCAATAAGTGATCGGGGGCGTCACTCTCCAGCTTAACCAATCACTTTACTCTATTCCCAAGAGCCTATCATAGTGTTCTGCCAAACCTTTTAAATCTGCTCTCCCCTCTGACAGCTGTCATTTCAGGTGACTCTACGCAACCCTCCTCCCCCCCTTTTCACCTCCTGTCCCTCTGAATCCGGGGCTGAAGTCGAATAGTCCATTTAGCTTAGGAACCTTCCTAACGGAGTGAAATGACCCGGAAGTCCCTCAGTGGCAGCCATGATAAGTGCCGTTCGAATTCTCTAGATGATAGGAAAGGAGGTTTCAAGCTTCCTTTATAACCTCCTTTAGCTTAGGAACCACTGGACCTTCCTTTACGAAAGGAGAGGAGAAAATGCTGCCCCACAATGCCTTGCAGCCGCAGCATTTGCCGTGACACAACAGTCGGCCGTTCACGGAAACAACCGATTATGACCGAGAAATGTTATCATGAAAGTTAGGGTGCTTATTAAGCATTTTAAAACGTATGTGGTAAGTTGCCAAAGTGCTTTGTTTTGAACGTTCATCAGTATTATAATCAAAAAGAGAAATATGAACGTTAGTTTTTACTGAAATAATCAAAGTCAACATTTCACAGTCTTTACTGAGCTGTGTGGGGTTTGTTCAACTTTTAAAAGATGTTTGAATGGTGATATACACAGTGATAGATGTTAAGGACTAACGTTTATAATAAATACATTTGTATTGATTTTAAGATCTTTTCATACAATCATACGTATTGGGATCATTTGTATTAATGTGGACCGGAGGGAGAGGGTGATGAGCATAAGTTTCACTTTCCTTTTTTATTTCAATTCCAACTTTGGTCATGAAGAATATGTTTCTCTGTTGTCCCCGTTCATAAAGCATAACAGCATCAGAGCACGGTGCAGAGTCTCTAGATGAGTTTACAGTAGTCCCTCGTTCTTATTAAACATCCATGTTGTAGTCCGCTGTATAGAAAACTGTAGTTTCCCCACAGCAGCAGACGCACATTCATAATCATAAACACGTCGGATAATGAAAGTGCAGTCGGATTCTCTAAAGCACCGCAGTCTCTTCTCCTAAGTCCTTTTGAATTCTCCTATCCACTATCCCTTAACCCCATGACGTTTCACTCAGAGGTCAAGGGATAGACGATAGGTTAGACGTTAGGAGCTGATTTTTGGATTATCCGACCGCAACCCAGGGTCAAGCTAAGCCCCTCCCCTTCAGACCGAACCCAACTATCCATTCACCACCACCAGTGTCTAGACCCCGGGGGGTTTCATCGGATCGGTTCTCCCCTCCCGAATGATACTCCTGCACAACGGGGCCTAATCACCAAAACTCCATTACATTCATTTGGGTGTTCCTGGCAATAAATATGTATTCTTACATCAAAACCGTCTCTCCTGATTGAATGCTATAATCCAGTATCGTACAGGCACATAGCACGAGTTGGAAAAGGCTGAATGAAGAGTGATTGTTTTTGGGAGCTTTTGGAAATGCAGCGTCCTTAAGTCTGTGCAAAAACAACACCTTCTCTGTTGCTACACAGTAAGTAGAAGATGAAACATTGAGTGTTGGGGATAGAAAGAACATTTGTCTATATTAACAATTCTATTACACTCCGCCTTAGAAAAGTAGATTGTATGAAGGATCTCATTGCTGAAGACCATTTGCATTTCTCAGAAATCTCCACAGAATGAAATATAAGGGTTTTAATTTCCTTCAAAGGCGTTTCAGGAGGAAAGAAGAGAAGAAGAAGTGAAGGGAGGGTCAGAGGAAAGGCTTTTTGTGGACGTATTGATCGTAAGAGGAGACACACTTTGACTCTGTGTGTGTGTGTGTGTGTGTGGTGGGTGTGTGTGTGTGTGTGTGTGTGTGTGTGTGTGTGTGTGTGTGTGTGTGTGACCTCATTAATTATGCAAGACGGCCCAATGCAGTGGAGGAAGAAAAACGGAAAAACTGGAATCTAGAGAAAGAAGTATGGAGGAGAGTGTGTGTGTGTGTGTGTGTGTGCGTGTGCGTGTGGTGTGCGTGTGTATGTGTGTGTGTGCGTGTGTATGTGTGTGTGTATAGGCGTGTACTGACATTTCCCAGACAAACAGGGAACTCCCAGACGACCTGAGAGTTCATCGGG
>JAAOOA010000489.1:1280771-1298271 GCA_012861695.1 Trematomus loennbergii | reverse complement strand
CTTCCTGAACGTAGTGACATCACTATGTAGCACTCACGCTTCTTTTGGCTAGCGCTCCAAACACATTGTACGTGTGTTCGGCTAAGGGGCGGGACATCTCTAAGCGGTTGACCAATCACAACAGAGCCAGCCAGCTAACCAATCAGAGCAGACTGGGCTCTGGTTTCAGACAGAGGGTGAAAAACCATTGTGCAGAATGAATGAAATGAAAGCAAATGACTCACATTGGCAAGTTTGACCCCAACGTCTTCCAGTAATTCTGCCTTTGTCGATGTTTTAGCTTAGGGTCGAAAAGTTGTCGAACTTTATGCCAATATTTCATGTTATAATGACAATAAAAAACCATCTGATTTCTCTCACCAGTGTGTCATGCATTTCTTTATCACAACACCACACCTGTATTTGTATCATCTCCCCCAAAATATAAGTTAATACTAACTTACAGTAAACTCTAAATGTATAATAATCAATGACACCGCTAGGTATAACCAATCAGAGGATATATTTGATTGGTTATTAACCTCGGAATGTCCTGTTTTTATCTGCAGTGGATTAGGGCCCTTAAACCCTGAAAACGGTCTGGTGCTAGCTCGGCATGTAGCCAGCAGGTAAGTGTTTGTTTGCGTGTCAAATTTACAAGATTCCCCCCCTCCATGAATGATTCATGCAGAGGTGTAAATTGTTCAGCTTAGCGCTGCTCTGACACACCTGAGTGCTGCTTCACATCCAGAGCAGTCAGGTGTTATTAAGGTCTGACAAAACACTGCATGTCTTCAAGGAGTGGAAGCTACATTCAGATATGTCTATATGATCAAGGAAATAACATAATTATTAAATTGGATATTGTGCTTCCCCCTAATAACTGTGAATAGAAAAATAATGCTTAAAATAGCTGTATTATTATTGCATTTATTATAAAAAAAAAGACCTTATATTTAGAGGAATAGAACATTATTATGGTGATGTGTTAGCCTAGCTTAGCATAACGTGTTTTTTTTTAGGTTGTAACATCATGAGGAAAACTTAACATATGCTAAAGTCTCTATGCAGATGACACTAAACGACAAATTCATACACATTATTACATCTTATTAAACATAAATTATACTTGTAGTAGATCAATACTTAAGTGCATCCACATAAAGAGCATTTTCTTAAGTGTTTTTCTGTCACTCAGGACACAGGTACACTCTATTTAAATGTGGCCTGTCACCTGATGCATTTGAATGAGTTTATTTGTAATTAAAGCTGATTAATATAAGATGTTCTCTCCTTTACAGCCAACAACACACTGTTACAACGCCGTAAAGTATTCTAGTTATTTTAGCTTGCTTGTTTTATTGAAGTTATCATGTAAAAGTTGACGAAAGGACTGCCATGTAAGCAGATTTGTTGTTTATTCCAAGGTAGATGGCTTTTTCTGGGAAGCAACTTTTTTTAAATGGTTTGAAAGCTATTAATCCGGTATGCAGTAAGATCTTTGAGGATACATTCTGGAGTTCTGCTTTTAAAATGTGTCTCTTAAAGGTTTTTAGTGAGATGTCACATATGAAGTTGCAGCTATTGTTACAGACAATGTTTAATTCAATTCTATATTTGAGTTTGCAAATAAAAAGGACTTTCCTGAGTGTTGAAAAGTGGCTGCAGGTACTGGATGGTGGAAATGTAAGGTGCTGCAGCAGCACACACACACACACACACACACACACACACACAGACACACACACACACACACACAACACACACACACAACACACAACACACACACACACCACCACACACAACACACACACACACACACAACACACACACACACACAAACACACACACACACACACACACACACACACAAATAAGTACAGATATAACGGGAAGTAACCCATAGAAGAAAAATTAAGTATAAAAGTAGAATAATTGTTATGTTAAATGTCTGTTTCCTTGTTTTGTGTCTTACTTGTTGTCCTTGTTGAAATTGTTGAGATGCAAGAACATTTTAAGACTTGAAATGGACCATAAAGTCTTATTGTATCGTAATAAGTAAGGTCCTAAAAAACACAATATTTGTTATCTTATCTTATTTGCAAAAGTGATCTTGTATATATTATGCAAATAAGCTTCATATCTTATGCGTAGAAGTTGAAGAATATATCAACTTTCAGGGGTTTGTGTGCTCTGAAAAATGAGTCATATCTGAAAAGATGATATAGACATGAAAACATCCTGAAGAAGAAGAGCTGTGTGATACGTGGAGGACAGAAGACTTCAGAGTGTCCTGATACCATCCACACTTGATATCCATCTACTGTAAACTCTCTGTGTGTGTGGTGTGGTGTGTGTGTGTGTGTGTGTGTGTGTGTGTGTGTGTGTTGTGTGTGTGTGTGTCGCTCTCACGGAGACAGAGAGTTTTAGCTAAGGGCGGCGCAGTGACCCACAGTTTATAATGTAACACTCGTGCATGATAGATGAGACACTCACACTGTAATGGCATCCAAGGTTGACTTTGATGCCACTATAGAGCGGGGTTGACGACACGCAATCCAGAGCAATAAGCAGCCGAAGGTTTTCAGTCAAAAAATGTAATTTATTAACAAAAAGGGTATTGACTTAAATAGTCTCAAATAACAAATCTAACTAATAATTTCGGCGATATACTTCCTATATAAACTATACTTTGCAGTCCAATTTGCAACACTAATTTAGTTTACAATTTGCGGTCGAAAAACTGTTCCGCTCCCCGTCTCATCAGGTCTCAGAGCACGCGGGCTGTCCTCAATTACCTCACTTAAATAAACACCGGAAGGTACAAGGAAACAGATCATATTTACGATTAAAATAAACAATCATTTCATCAAAAGATATTCACCATGGCAATATAAATCATTTTACATCATTAATTCATTTATCAAATTATGAATCTAAATAATAACTTTGACTTCATTGTGGCTCTAACATACCGGCCCCTAATTGTTGACGCAGTAGCAAAACAATTAAAACATTATAATAGAGCCAAAAAACAAGCAGTTACTCAAATGTAACTGTCATCAATATACAATCATTGTCATAGTTCATAGTCCAATGTTTGTGTTTTTGTGTTTGCATGAGTTCAAGAGAAAAGGGGGGGGCATGGTGTGTGTGTGATACTGGGTGTCAGAGGTTACTAGCACATGACACATTGTGTTCAATCAACTGCTTCCAGAAGCAGACAGAGCTTGTCAATTGGCCGCTGTAAGGTGCTACTCTTGGTTTTCACCAAGACACTTCGGACAAGCCCTTTCGACCCTGACAACGTCTTTACCACCCGGCCCATTTGCCAGGAATTTCTTGGTGCTGTATTATCCACGATGACGACGAGATCATTGGGGCGAAGGTTCCGTTTGGGGTTGTGCCATTTGACTCGCTGTTGCATGATTGGGAGATATTCTCTTATCCATCTCCTCCAGAAGAGATCTGCGAGGTATTGTGCCTGTCTCCATCTCCTCCGTGAGTACAAGTCCTCCTTGTGAAAGAGTCCAGGTGGCATAATCGGTTTTGTCTTTAGCAGAAGGAGGTGATTTGGCGTGAGGGGTTCGAGATCGTTTGGGTCACTTGAAACTGTAGTCAATGGTCTGTCATTCATGATGCTCTCAACTTCGCACAAAGCTGTCTGTAGAGTCTCATCATCCAATCTCTGTTCTTTTAGAACGGAACACAGAATCTTTTTTACAGGTCTGATGAGCCTCTCCCAAACTCCACCATGGTGGGCTCCATATGGCGGATTAAAAGTCCATTTTACTCCGTCCCTGAGTAATGCATTTTGAATCTTGTGTTGATTCAGGTCTTTAAGAGCAGCTCTTAGCTCTTTCTGTGCTCCCACAAAGTTTGTGCCGTTGTCTGTCCTGATGCTTGTCACTTGCCCTCTGCGACATATGAATCTGCGCAAAGCATTGATGCAGGAGTCAGTGTCCAATGAGCTCGAAACTTCCAGATGTATGGCACGACTCACAAGGCAGGTGAAGATCACTCCCCAACGTTTTACATTTGCTCTGCCTCGTTTAACCTCCAGGGGTCCAAAGAAGTCAATACCAACATGAGTAAAGGGTGGTAGATCTGGAGACACCCGATCCTCTGGGAGGTCAGCCATTTTCTGCTCTCCAACTGTGGCTAGCATTCTTCGGCAGAAAACACAGGCTTTGATTATTTTTCTGGCTGCCGAGTTAGCACGAGGCAACCAGAATCTTTGATTTAGTCTTGAGAGCATGTGGCTTCTCCCCGAGTGTCCAATCTGCTGATGGATGTGGCCCAGGATCAGTTTGGATATAGTAGAGTCTTTGGGCAAGATAATGGGGTTCTTCAGATCCATTGGCATTGCTGATTTGCTTATTCGTCCTCCCACTCTTAACATGCCTTCAACTAAGATTGGGTCCAGCTTCCTGATAGAGCTGCTTGCTCTTACTTGCCTTCCTTTCTCCAAAAGTGCAAGTTCCTGAGAGAAGTGACGTCTTTGCTCAAAGTGAATTATTGACTTTTCAGCTTCTCTAATGTCCTCCACAGACAGATGTTGTGATCCAAATGTCAACTTTAGCTTGTTCATTTTGTCCTTTAAGGATTTCAAAAGAGTCCAATCTGGGGCAAGGTCAGCTTTAGCAGATTTCCTTCTTTGATTTAGCAGAAGAAGGATTCCCCTTAATTTAAGTATCCAAGCAACCCCTCTCTGCAGTCTGCTCCATGATGAGTAATACTCAAACAGTTTGCTGGTTGGGTTGGTTTCGTGGACACTCAAACTGTTAACTGCTACGTCCTTTCTAACCTCTGGGTCCTCTGATGGAATAAGGCCCAGGTTCTTAGGTGTTTTTGGCCAATATTCCTTTTCCTTTTCCAGATACTTAGGTCCTGTTATCCACCTTGATGTCTTTAAAAGTCTTCTACATGCAGCCCACGGGATGCGTCGTCGGCAGGGTTGTCCATGGAGCTCACATGCCTCCACTGCTTCTCCTGAGACAGGTCCTTGATCACTGAAACTCTGTTTGCCACAAATGTGTGATATCGTTTAGTCTGGTTGCTGATGTATCCGAGGACAGAGGTGCTATCTGTCCAGAAAGTTGAGTCGTTGAGGTCCACTTTAAGCTCCCTTTTCAACATCCTGTCCACCTTTACTGCAAGTGTTGCTGCAGTAAGCTCCAATCTGGGAATAGTGATCTGTTTGAGTGGAGTCACTCTGGATTTCCCCAAAATAAATGAAACATGGACCCTTCCCATACTGTTTGTAAAGCGAAGATAGCTGGTGGTGCCGTAACCTTTTTCGCTTGCGTCACAGAAGTGATGAAGCTCTGCAGTCCTGATTGGTCCAAAATGCTCAGGTTTCATACACCTGTGCACTTGAAATCTGCTAAGCTGTTCCAACTCTGTGATCCATTTCTGCCATTGTTTTGAGTATTCTTCTGGGATGATTTCATCCCATCCACACTTTATCCTGCATAGCTCTTGGAGGATCTGCCTGGCTTTAAGGATAAATGGGGAGAGGAATCCTAATGGGTCGTAGATGGAACTGACTGTAGAGAGGATCCCTCTCCTGGTAAGAGCTCCGTTTTTGATATTGACTTTGAATATGAAGGAGTCTTTCTCTGTATCCCATTTGATTCCAAGTGCTCTTTCTATTGGCAGGTTTTCCCTGTCAAAGTCCAGATCCTTGAATAGCTTTGCTCTGTGATGCTCAGGTATACTTGCAAGCACTTCACGGTTGTTACAGACCCATTTGGTCAATGAGAAACCTCCTTTGGTGCATGCGTCTCTGAGGTCTCTGATAAGCTTAATAGCTTGTTCAACTGTGGCCACTGATTTGAGGCAATCATCAACGTAAAAGTTGGAATTGATTGTTTCAGTTACCTCTTCGTCGTACTTGAAGCTGTTGTCTTCTGCCACTTGTCTGAGAGCATAGTTAGCAATGCTAGGTGAGGACACAGCACCAAAGAGGTGGACCTTCATTCTATATGCCTCCAATGCATTTTCAGTGTCTCCATCTGGCCACCACAGAAACCTAAGGAAGTCTTTGTGCTCTCTCTGGACTTGCACTTGATAGAACATTGCCTCGATGTCCCCCATGAAAGCAATTTGTTCTTGGCGGAATCTAAGCAGAACTCCAATGAGAGTGTTTGCCAGGTCTGGACCTTGGAGAAGTTCCTTGTTAAGAGATGTGCCTTTGCATGATGCAGTGCAGTCAAACACAACTCTAAGTTTGCGCTTTTGTTGATGGTAAACACCGTGGTGAGGTATGTACCATATCTGTCCATCATTCCTGTTAAGCTGTTCTGGTGGCACTCTCTCTGCATAACCCTTTTTTAACACATCCTCCATGAATGTTTTGTATTCCATGGCATATTCTGCATCCCTCTTAAACCTCTTTAGGAGATTTAGAGTACGTTGTTTTACCATTTCATAGTTGTCAGGCATAACTATGTCCTTTTTTCGAAAAGGCAAGGGTAGGTGATAGTGTCCATCCTTGAGTTCTACTGAGCTTGATGCTATCTCCATGAACCTTTGTCTTCACCTGACATTTCCTTCTTCTCTTCATAATCTTTTTCCGAGAAGTCCTGATTGTATTGTGTGATGAGGAGATCATTCAGGTTGGCTACTGATATTCTGTTGACCATTGTGACCACAGGTCCGGATTCCACAGCAGTACAAGCGTTGAGTGGTCCATTTACCACCCATCCAAACACTGTCCTGACTGCATATGGTCCATTTCCTTGACTTCTTATTATGTCCCAAGGTTCCATTGCCTTAGGAACATCAACTCCTATTAGAAGCTCTATGTCAGCATCAATTTCTTTCAGCTGTATGTCACTTAGATAAGGCCATCTTTCCAGATCCTTTTGGGTAGGTACATTTTCTTTTGAGACAGGAATCTTACTCTGTGTGTACACCTGAGGTAGGTCAAGGTAAGTACTGCCATCTAAATGTCCTATCTCCAATCCTTTAAGTTCGTAACTCTTTACAAGTCTTTCCTGACCCATTGTTCGTAGAACGACTGTCGTTTTTCGTGATTTGGGATTCAGCTGTCTCATTAGATTCTCTGTGCAGAATGACGCTGAACTGCCGGGATCAAGAAAAGCATAGGTTGAGATAAACTTATCTCCTTTGTGAACCTTGACTCGAACAGGCACTATGGCTAGGGCACAATCCCTACCGGCCCCAGTAGCTTCACCAGCCGAGACAAGTGCACTGTTGACCCAAGCTCCTTTTGTTTCAGTAGGGGGAGGCTTTTGTAGAAGTGGACTGTCAATGTGAAGTATTGTTGGGTGACTTTTTTGACACGTTTGACATGTCAGCCTTTTCCTACAGTTCCTGCTCATATGACCCCTCATCAAACATCCAAAACAATAACCATTTATCTTCAAAAAGTCAACCTTTTCCTTGTGTGGATGATTTTTGAACTGATGGCAATCAGTCAGCACGTGCTTGCCTTTACAAAAGTAGCAAAAAGAGGCAGGACTGCCCCCTTGTGGCTGTTTGAAGGTGCCACGCTGCTCTGTGTTTGATGGTGCGGCGCTGCTCCTGATCACATGCTGCTGCGATGATGGTGGCGAAGCTGCTGCCTCTACTCTTATGTGTTCTGTGGCTCATGGGTTGGCTCCTAGTGGCCATCTTTGGGCTAGAGATGTGGCGATCCTGTATATCCCCAAATAATGGGTCCAGGAGTATTTTAGCTTGTTTTTCCATAAGCTCCACAAGGTCACAAAATCTAGCTCTCCTCTTTGTTCTCTGTAATATGTCATACGCCACTGTCCGCCATTTTTCTCGCAGTTTGTAAGGGAGTTTAGATATTATTGATCTTAGATTGGAAGGAATATCTAGTTCATCCATGTACTGTAAATCTTGCATAGCATTGCAGCATCCTCTTAAATACATTGCATATGCCTGAAGCGCTTTGCCATCATCCGGTCTAATTGATGTCCAGTTCATTGCCTTTTCCAAATAGGCGCTGCTTACTTTGATCTCGTCCCCAAAGTGCTCCTTTAATAGCCGTTTGGCTTCTGTGTAGCCTCTTTGGGTATCCATATGCAGGCAGCTGCGAACGAGATCTTTGGGCTGGCCGGAAGTGTACTGGTCGAGAAAGTAGAGCCTGTCATGACTGCTAGCTGTTTTATCCTCAATAAGGTGTTCGAATGCTCGCATAAAGGACTGATATTCAAGTGGATCGCCATCAAACACTTTTATCTCCATTGTTGGTAACAAGGTAAGTTTTTGCTGCATAATGATGAGGTCAGCAATATCTCTCTGTCTCTGTATAACAGTGTCAAGGTTATCATGGGTTTTATTGCGTTGGGTGGAGCTATGCATTGTGGGCATTTTAAAAGGTCTAAACTGTGTTGTGGGTTGCTGAGGGCTGCGGAGATTAATGACAGTCCTCTGAAGTGGTGTTTTAGGCACTGCACCCAATGGCATGAACTCCATGGCTGAGATTTCAGGATCCAAAGTGTCTGTGCTTCTTTTTTCTTTCCTCCAGATAAGCATTCATTCCATCTTGAATTTGATCATCCATTTTTTCCTCCACGCCAATGCTTTGCAGAACCTTTATTTTAGCAGCAGATGCTGCAATTTCTGTGTCCAGTTCCATTTGTTCCAGTTGTAATAGCAGTGCATGTTTGTCCTTTAATCCAGCTGCTCTGGCTAGCAGGGCGGCCTTTTCAGCAGACGCTCTTATACATGCTGAGGAGACTGAAGAGGTTTTTGAGCTCTTTGACTTGTGTGAAACATTCGAGATGCTGTCATGGGGATGAATCTTTGATTGTGCAAAGTTTTCTCTTTTCCACACATCCACATCTTTCATACAATATTCAAAATGTGTCATTTTTGGCTCAAACCAGTCCACATGATCCTCCTCTCTCTCTTCCTGTGATAAAAGCTGTTGTACGGATTCATGAACACTGCACAAGTCATTTATATTTTGTTTAAACATCTCCAAAGCTTCATTCACATGTTCCACATTCCCATCATCACAAGCAAGGCCTTCATTTCGTTCATTTTCCTTGTGCATGCTCCTAATTTCCCACTGCGGGAGGCTTTGAGTGATTTTAACAATGTTTCTGCATCAGCAGAAGTCCTGGGATTGTCCGACATGATTTATTTATTTGTTTTTAGGCCGTGCGTAAAAGACGTTGCGCTCCTTTAATGAGTCTCACAGAGCACGCCACTGGCTTCCTTTGTTGCACAAACAAATTAAATCACATTCTTTTCACAGACGATCCACAGGTATTTACATTCCTCCTCCAATGCGTGCATCGCCGTTATGATTTCCTCTTAGACTTTAACACATCCGACATTCCATTCAATGCGTATCGGATTTATTCCATTTATTTACTCACGACCGGCCCAGTCTGTCAGCTCCGGTGTGTCCACAGGTGTGTGTCTCTTCCTTACGGAGTTTTTCGACTTGATGTAATGGCATCCAAGGTTCCTTTGATGCCACTATAGAGCGGGGTTGACGACACGCAATCCAGAGCAATAAGCAGCCGAAGGTTTTCAGTCAAAAAATGTAATTTATTAACAAAAAGGTATTGACTTAAATAGTCTCAAAATAACAAATCTAACTAATAATTTCGGCGATATACTTTCCTATATAAACTATACTTTGCAGTCCAATTTGCAACACTAATTTAGTTTACAATTTGCGGTCGAAAAACTGTTCCGCTCCCCGTCTCATCAGGTCTCAGAGCACCGCGGCTGTCCTCAATTACCTCACTTAAATAAACACCGGAAGGTACAAGGAAACAGATCATATTTACGATTTAAAATAAACAATCATTTCATCAAAAGATATTCACCATGGCAATATAAATCATTTTACATCATTAATTCATTTATCAAATTATGAATCTAAATAATAACTTTGACTTCATTGTGGCTCTAACATCTAAAGAAAACAGAGTGAAGAGAACTCCAGAAGCCCTGCTGCTTATCTGTCGTCTCATCATGTGACCTAAAACATTATTTAAAGCATGACCTTACTCTGCATGAAATGATGATTTTAACCTGTTAAGCCCTGAGCCTGTTTTTCAGGTCTTAGGCTCAAAAATGACATTCCCAGAACAAATGACCATATCTTCACTTCTAAAAGGGTTAAATTAATAATATTTTTTCTCAAAGCAAGGTTACATCTGTGAGTTGGATGTAGAAGTGTCAGAACCAATATAGATGTTTCTGTGTCAGAGTAAATTCAGATGGAACATTGCAGAGGTGTGGACTCGAGTCACATGACTTGGACTCGATTCAGACTCGAGTCACCAATTTGATGACTTTGGACTCGACTTGACAAAATCACCAAACACTTGCGACTCGACTTGGACTTGAACACCAATGACTCGGGACTTGACTTGGACTTGAGCCTTCTGACTTGAGGTGACTTGATAATTTAATTCAGGGGTCTCCAACACGCCGATCGCGAGATGCCGCTTGAAGAGCAGACTCCCGTCGGGGAGAGCACAATCTCCAGCCACTGCAACTCTTGCTGAGAATCCATGCAGGCAGGGGCGGGACTTTATTTTGCTGAGCCACATGCGGCCAATCATATGCGAGGACACACTAGGATCATACCATTATGTGAAAGAAGGGTGGGGGGCAGACGCTCCAAAGACAGCAGGTGTAGTGGTACAGGCCAGCTACACAGAGCGACGGGGAGCCGGATTTAAATGCAAGCACGTCGGAAAAAGTCAAGAAATTAGCGAAAACCGAAAAAAGAAGCAGCATCTGGCTGCATTTCAATGATATTGGAGAAAGCAGAGCTGAGTGCAGGATTTGTAAAATGAAAATAACCTTCAGAGCAGGGTTTTTTTTTGGTAACCACTCAGGATTTATTGCCAGAGGTGGGAGAAGTTCAGATCTTGTACTTGAGTAAAAGTACCAGAGTGTAGGAATACTCGGTTACAATAAAAGATCCTGCATTCAAAATGTTACAAGTAAAAGTACAAAAGTATTATCATCAAAATATAGTGAAAGTACCACCTGCAGAGGGATCTAGATTCAGGTGTTCTCTTCCCCATAGAGACGCCTCGCTGCACATTATCCCTTGCATAAAGATAGGTTGTGGGTCCCTTATAACATGTTGTACACAGTGGAAATAAACATTCTGGTCACCTCAACATCAGGGATCTTATCAATTAAACTCCTTCTGAATCAAACCGTCACGGTAGCCTTACCTTACTGATCCCTCTTACAATAGAAGAAAACACGTTACTTTACCAGCAGAGAGAAAATGGATTATTAAATGATTAATGTGACTAATAAAAAGAGCAGTTTGATTATTAAGTATTATTCTGTTGATCGATGTCATTACATTTGGTGAAAAGCACATAATGACTTGTTTAAGACTCGTTTTGTCAAAGTTTAGGACTTGGACTTGACTTGAACTTCCACCTTGACTTGAGACTTGACTTGGACTTGAGCGCAAAGACTTGAGACTTGACTTGGACTTGAGCGCAAAGACTTGAGACTTGACTCGGACTTGCAAAACAATGACTTGGTCCCACCTCTGGAACATTGTAAAAAAAGGTAAATTCTTACCTCTGCCCAAAAAAAAAACATTACTTCGAGTGAAAACCACCCTTGAATGATGGGTTAGTAGACTAAAAGCTTTAGGAATCCAAACTACAACATATAATAAGTACCCTGTATCAAGATTGATGCAAAACAAGTGACATTTGTCCTTTTTAGAGAGGTTTAAAAAAATAAAAATAATATGAAATCTCAGTTTTTTACATAAAAATGCAATGATGGATTATCAGTAATCCTTTCAAAGTGACACAGACACATTGGATTAACCTATGGATTAACCTTCAGCGGCGTTTTTATCATTTGAATGCCATTGAACACGACTTTTGATCAGAATAACAGCTAATTTGAGACGATCTCCCGTGAATGTTCCGTAATGCTACGTGTTGTGACGTCTGTGTTTGCTTCCCCTGTCACGAGTTCTGATCGCTCAGTGATGATACTTAAACCTATAGAATCTGTGGAATCTCAGTTTTAATCTGATATCTTGTTTTGCAGTTACGATAAGTAATAAGGGTATTTTTACCTTGAGTTCTGTGCTAAGTGTGTTAGCATCTTTTCGCTCAGGGCTCATTTAGACGCTTCTTGTGAGACTTGTGTTTTGTTTCGGTAAAAATGGTTCGTATTGTCAGTTAGCTGAGTTTCTTCCGTTAAATGGGTATGACAGTCTGCGGCCTCCCCACAGCCCCCTATATTTAATAGGTTTTTAAATATTAAGAAGCCCTGAGACACAGTTTCGTGAAATAACACCCCACTGCCCCCTGTACAGGGGGCTCTAGGGCTTAACAGGTTCTGGAGGCATTTCCATATTTAATCTCCATCCTAGAGTCAGGTCATCTCCAGATGTTGGACATTTTTGCATCTGTTGCCAAACCTTCAGAAAACCTCTGGTGTTAGTTTAAAAGTGAAAACTCAAAATGTGGCCTGATTTGGTTCTGCAGTGTGACCTGCTTCAAAAACACTGCTGAGTTCTTTGTCCTTTTAACATTCTTATGTAAATGCACAAATATATTGGCGAAAATTAATTAATTGTTCTGTGGTTACTTGTGTGTATATTCCTACATCTTAATACAGTATTATTATATGAAGGAGCTCCTAAACTCCCAGGACACTTTGTTGATGGCACAGCTGTTAGATATTTATCAAGAATATTCATCATGTGATTCCACTGTGATCACATCACCAGACACCTACCATCGTATCAAGACCAATATCAAAGTGATGCCTGATACATGAGAGGACACATATTTGAAATCATATATCATAGCTCACAGTATAATGCAAGACTTTTAGAATATCACACGTAACCAAATTGAAAAACTATTTTCATCTAACAATTATTTTGAGATTTTACAATGCAACACCAGCATAATAAATATTGATTTTAAGGACTTTAAAGGTTGGTTTCAGAATTGTAATACAGTCTATGAGGACCTTGTTTTTCGATGTCAAGATTTAAATCCTATTAAGACTTGTTAGGGATACCTATGGAGCTAATTTCCTGCCATAACTCCACAAACAAACTAAACAGGTTTTACAAATGCCTCATGATTCACTAACAAACACAATGTGGTTTGCAAATACAAAACACCATCTACAAACTAATGCATTTAGTTTTGCAAAGAAAAAACGTATCTATCAAATAAACACATACCATTATTCTAATAAATCATGTTTCAGAGACAAATTCAGCATAGGTTTTACAAGTACACACATTTTTTTTACAACTACAACACTTTTTTTTACAAGTACAAAACTTGTTTTTACAACTACAAAACTTTTTCTTCTCACGGCGGAATATTACTGCCAAAAGTCACGTGACTCACTCACGTGACTTTTGGCAGTAATATTCCGCCGTGGTTGTGCTCATACAGGCTGCGTTTCACTTCTCTTATTTTTCATTTCCTCGCTCCTCGGTCTCGGTCTCACCGGAAGTTGATTTGTCTGCGCCATCTTGAGTAGCGTCCCAATGGCCTTATTTTTGCCGGAGGACCGAGGAGCGAGGAGCGATAATGGAGGAGCTATAATCGAGGAACCACCAGACCATCCTTCGATGAAATCCTCAGAGACTCGCCCCGCCCCCTTACTGTGTATCGCTCACTGATTGGACGATGCAGCGCATGCACTGATCTGATGCTTCTTGACATGAGAGCAGTTTCCCAGCGGAGTGAAGAAAACACATGAAACTCACGGGACTCACTCCTCAGTTCATACCGTGTTCTGTTTCAATGAATGCATCATTCAGTTACAAATATGTGATATATCTGAACAACAAAGTGCTCAAAAATCATTTTATTCATTTATTGGATTCATTTATCGCTTTTTTCGTTTTACATTTTAATTTATTGTCATTTCCATTCAGTCAGTCATTAAGTGCTATTAACATGTTAATTTGCTACATATCCACACAAACAAACAAAGTGTGCAATCCAATGAATGTTAATCTAACTGGGTTTTGATAGATAACATATCTCTCTTTCTTCTCTCAATTATTTTATTTCTATTGTGCACTCTAATCAATATTAATCTAACTATTGTTCGTTTATACATTTTAAGAATGGCGTTTATCTTTTTTGAGAATGAGTTCTTATTTAATGTATTTGGGTCTACAACAGATGATACAAATGTTTGTGTCAGTAATGTGTACTAACAGAGGCGGGGGTGTTTGTGAAAATAACGGGGACAGAGCTGGCTGCTGTCAGACGATCAGCTGTGCAGCGTCATCACAAACGGACGTCGCTTCACGTGACCCTCCGGAGGAAAGGACGTCCCATTGCTCTTAAAACTCATTTCCCTGCTTCTCGTGGTTTCCTTGCGTCTCTCCATGCTTCCCTGGTGGGAGGGACTAGTCGCAGGGAAACGACGCAAGTGAGGGACGCAAGGAATCCATTTAACCGAAGTGAAACGCAGCCACACACTCACACATGCTCACTCACACATGCTCCACGGCAGCAGGGGGCACTACTGAGTCCATTGGGAAGGCGGGAGGTTGAGCAGAGCATGGAACAGCCCTTGCCAGTCTGATGACAGGTGTTTCTAGTAGTGATGGGAATTCCGGCTCTTCTTGGTGAGCCGGATCATTTGGCTCGGCTCACCAAGAAGAGCCGGCTCTTTCGGCTCCCAAACGGCTCTTCAGTTTACCACATATTATACCTTTTATAATTCAATCAAATGTAGCCCTGTTTTGACTAATGATTTATATGTGTACACATATCACTTAAATTATTCAATACATCCTTTGTACTGAAGTATTCAAAGTAAAAATTACATGTTTAATATCAATTATTTGCTGTGGCCAATTGTTTTCATTGCATTTACAGACCCTTGTATCTCTCTGATACCACCCAATGAATGCACAGACTTGCTTGTCGCTACACAAAGCAGATAGCAACACAAAAACTTAAGCATAGACATTTAAAAAAAAGGGCTACTGTATCGACATTTTAAAATTATATTTAAAGAAAGGGCCCTGACAAAACAGCAGGGCTCTATTTCAGTATTAACTATAGAAAAAAAGACAGCAACAGCTGACATCAAATCTTTGCTGAGCCCAAGGATAATCATAAATAAATAACATAGTGAAAATAAATATATTGCTATGCTCAGTACAGCAGCATCCAACCGTCTCTAATCATAAAAAAACATAATAAAAATAAATGTATTGCAATGCTCAAAACAGCAGCATCCAACAGTCTCTAATCCTTGGATATTACATGCGCGGAGATCATCATATCATTCTGTCTTGTATTACTTTAAAAAAAAAAGTTTTTAAATTAAAAAAAAAAAAAAAAAAAAACGGCCCGTTCGCGGGCGCGAGCCGGCTCCCGTCGTTCACTTAAAAGAGCCGGCTCTTTGAGCCGGCTCGTTCGCGACCGACACACCACTAGTTTCTAGTGATCCAGCGATCTGAATTTAGCGATCACAACGAAAACAGCCAAGACACATATTGAGCCCAGAAAATGAATGTTCTTAGGGCTGTAAATATAATAAGCCTTTGTCTAAAATGGACAACATTGTAACTAAGGAGATTTAAACTATACAGCGATTCTGCACTCGGTCAATCAGCTGCTCTTCAGTAGGCTTGTTTGAGACAAGCGAGACCTGCGCAGACCTGCGCAATTGCGATCAACGTCTTGCTAGTGCGTTGCATGATGGTTAGTCATTTTGTCCGATTTGCTCTGGAGGCTCGCCTACATGAGACGTTGAAATCTCGCGGGACAAAGACGCCCGCAGACTTGAGAGCGAGGCGCGGCGAGGCGGCGCAGTTTCTCTCACGGGCTGCGGAAGCTAAATGCTTGATGGGAAACGACTTGCTGGTATCTCGAGCTGAGCGCTCATTGGTGGGTTTTACCCGTGCTGGTGATGAAGATCTCCATTGGCTCGGCAAAAGTGTGTTGTTGTTTTGTGTCAGTTTTACGTCGCCACTTCCATTCACATCATTGTTCCACAATGTTTATCATCATTAAATTAATATCTATATATTTGTATACTATACTTGCACTGCTTACCGTTTTCATACTTTATATATCTTAGCATATTCATACAACACTGTTCATACTAGGCTAGGCTACTGTGTATATAGTGTATTCATACCCTCACTGTTTATTCATCATTCAATTCATTCTATATTTTATTCTGTAGATTGTGGACATTACTTTTCACTTTACTGCTTTATGCACTCCTGGTTAGAAGCTAAACTGCATTTCGTTGTCTCAGTACCTGTAATCTGTGCAATAACAATAAAGTTGAATCTAATCTTGAGCAGGAACAAATGTATTTACTTAGTACATATCTGACATTAACGATTAAACACATTTGTCCATTCTTTATCAATCAATCAATCAATGTTTATTTATATAGCCCAATATCACAAATGTTACATTTGTCTCAGTGGACTTCACAGTTTGTACAGAATATCAGTATGACAATACGACACCCTCTGTCCTTACGTTTCACATCATACAAGGAAAAACTTCCAGAGAAAAACCCACAGTTTAAAGGGGAAATGGGAGAAACCTCAGGGAGAGCAACAGAGGAGGGATCCCTCTCCCAGGACGGACAGACGTGCAATAGATGCTGTGTGCATTTATAAATGCAAACCGAGTCAAGCCGACTCCGGAGGTGGCGGTATGCACCTTAAAGTTGTTTGAAATCCGCCAAAAAACCGAGAGAAGAAGAAGAAGCCGACTCCGAGCTGTCCGACTTCAGGCGAGCTTTTTGAGACCTCCCCCGGCTGCAATCGGCTATTCTCGTCTACTTTCGAGGCGAGCCGCAGCTCGTCTCAAACAAGCCTATTTTCTTTCCTGCTATATTCAATGAGTGATACAAATATTTTTTACCATACGTTCTGAATAAAACTGATACTGTTGGACTCGGTACTAGTTGACTGATACCAGAAATAAAAGGAAGTACTTTACTGTGTACTTTGTGAGTAATCCTCTGTCAGAGTCCCCTCCATAGTACATAATGCATGTTTTTTGCTATCTTTGATGAATGATAAAAATAAAATGTTACCATTAGTTCTTAATGAAATTGATACGGTTTGACTTTGTATTAGTAAGCCTACTACTAACAATACATTTAAGTACTTTTACTGTGTATTTTTGAGAAATACTCTGTCAAAGTCCCCTCCTGAGAACAAAATCAAGCCACTTCTTCTAAGTTTGATGAGGGAAAAAAATATTTTTTGCCATTAGTTCTTCGTGAGATTGACACTGTTGGACTCAGTACTAGTACCACAAGTACTATGAAGTACTTTTACTGTGTACTTTTTGAGTAATCCTCAGTCAATGTCCCCTCCTGAGTACAATAATGCATGTTTCTCTGCTATTTTGAATAAGCGTTAAACACCTTTCTTATGAGACTGATATGTTGGACAGAGTATTTTAAGAGGAATGACATGATATCAGCAATACTTCCAGTCAGTACTCCGGCAGCAGCATTTTCACACCTTGGAAAGTCTTTAGAGTCTGGCCTG